>PVIY010000378.1:0-214015 GCA_004026745.1 Myrmecophaga tridactyla | reverse complement strand
TTTTTTCAGTGTTTTTAATTCTTAAGAATATATATAAACCTTAAGGAATCAAGGTTGCAAAGTGATAAAATGTAACAAATATATTTCTTATTTATGTAACTTAAATTCCACAAATATTAAGCCAACAAGAAAAATTAAATTTCATAGTCATTCTCTCTTCTTTGCTTAATTGCCAAGTCAAGATTTTAGTAGTGGAAGCACAGAAGTATCTGTTGATGATAATGATTCTTGGACAGTTGACATAATTCTCTCCTGAAATTAGATTAAATTTTGACATGCTTTGAACCTTAATCCAATTGCAGAATTTCACTGATCTTTATTTACTTAAAATGCTTTTCCTACCTACTCATAAGTTATTTTTTAATGCTCTGTTTTGTACTGAATCTGGCATCATATATCCTTTGATGTGCCAGCTGCTAATTAACTGAGTAAGTAAAATTTGAGTTTTCAGTGATTAAAAGACCTAACACTTTATTCAAGTTGTATTTGCTATTTTAATGTTTTCTTTGATTTAAAATATAACTGGCAGTGGGTGACCAGGAACATAGTTTAATTTTCCTTCTGATCTTGAAAGAATTGCATTTCATTATGAGATTTATAGCCACTTAAGACCTTAAAAACCATGTAATTCCTAAATTTAAGAATTAAGTAAGTTAGGAAAAAATATTACTTAGCAATGTTCAGACCAACAGAAAGAGCACATATTCACGAATTTGTATTCTTGGGTTCCTCTTGTTGCAGCTTTCCTTTTTTGAATTATACTCACTGCTTCAGTATGATTATTGACTGTATTATGCTCTTCTGTGAAAGGGCAATCACTGCAGTCCTATGGGAAAGAAGACTTAATATTCAATTAATCACATTGGTCCTATTAAGCCTGAAAATCCCATTGACTCTGAGTTCTCAATTGCTATCATATATAGGTGACATAGTGATTGTCTTGCCACATTCTACAGTTCCCACTGGGGTGCACGCTGTCATTCAATTGTCCCCCAATTTAAAAGGAGTCTTAAATTCAGCTCTGTAGAATTAGTGAGGTCAAAAGTTATCAACATGTTCCTACCTTTTCTTCTAGCCTGTGTTTACTTTGTAACCTGTGTCTCAAAAAAAAATAAAAATCAATCCTGTAAGTTGGCTTCCTTTACAAAGTAATAGTACTTTATATTATTTAAATGTTCACAAATTGCTCAAGCATACATTTCATTCAGTCCTGTAAGTATATCATCTTAATTTTAAAGATGAAGAAATAGAGGCCAGAGTATCAAAATATTTTACACAGGTCATCCAATGTACAAATGTGGTACTAAACTACAAATCCATATGCCCTGTGTTCTAGTTTGCAAGCTGCAGAATGCAATGCACCAGAAATAGAATGGCTTTTTAAAAAGAGGAATTCATTAAGTGGTTAGTTTACAATTCTAAAGACAAGAAAATGTCCCAATTAAAACAATCTATGAAAATGTCCAAATTAAGATACCAGCAAGTGGTCATCTTCGCTCAAGAAAGACCAATAACATTCAGGGTTTCTCTTTTAACTGGAAAGGCACATGGAGAGCATGGTGATATCTGCTAGCTTCCTCTCCAGGCCTCTTGTTCCATGAAGCTTCCCCAAGGGTGTATTCCTTCTTTATCTCCAAAGGTCTCTGGATACATAGGCTCTCTGCTTCATGACTCTGTCCAAAATGTTTCCTCTTTTAAAGGATTCCAGTCAACTAACCAAGACCCACCTGGACTGGGTGGAGTCACATCTCCCTCTAACTAATACCCACAATTGGGTGTGTCACATCTCTGTGTAAATAACCTAGTCAAGTTGCCAATTTATGGTTCTGAATAGGGATTAAAAGAAAGGCTGCCTCCACACAATGGATTAGAATTAAAATGTGGCTTTTCTAGGGTATATAATCCTTGCAAGCAAGCACATTCCACCCTTTAGACCCTAAAAAAGATATGTTTTTTCCATATGCGAAATACATTCATTCTATCACAATATCACAAAAGCCTTAAACCTTTTTAGTAAGGATACAAATACAATACAAAGTTAAAACCAGTACAAAGTCCCATCAAAGTCAGCTATAGGCATGGTATGTACTAATGCAAAATTCCCCTCTGGACCTATAAAACTCAAAAGAAGTTATTTGCTACCAACATGCAAAGGAGAGACAGTTTTAGAATATATATTACCATTTCCATAGGGAGAAATTGGAAGAAACACAGGGGTAAACGGACCCAAGCAGTCTCAAAAACCTGCAGGGCAAACTCAATTAGATTTCAGAGCCTGAGAGTCATCTATCTTCAGGGCTTTAGAAAATGACAGTCCCACCCTTTCCAAGGCCTTATGCAGCATCCCACCTCTCTCCGAATGCAACTTTGGGGGACATTGAGGAGACCACCTTTTTCCTCCGCTCCACCCTCTCTAAGCATTGGGGTGCACGTGAGCTCTCTGCCATCTCTGGGACACATGTTCAACCCCTCCATGTGGTAGCAGCCAGGCTCTCCCCAGTCCCTAAGGAATGTGCTCCACCCTTTCCAAGGCCTGAGGCTGCACCTCTCTTCCACTGCAATGAGGTAGAAGGCCCATCCTCACTTTGGGATAAACTCACTCTCTCCATGTGCTTGGGTGGGTCTGTTCTTCTGGTCTGAGTTTTCTCGACTTTAGACTTTAGCTTCCATGATTCTGCCTCTGAAGTTATTTTTCTCCAATGTGTCCCTTTTCTGTCCCTCTCAACACAGACTGGCAATGGTTCTGATTATACAGATCCTGCAACTCTCTTGTCGGCTTTCTATGTAGTAAGTTCAGATCGTGCCCATCAGACATAAGCAGTTTCCACAAATCCTTCCTGGATAACTCCTAGTTTTCTCTGAAATGGCTCCTTGGTTCTGCATTTGATTAAATCCTCATGGTGGGGGGCATTATTCTCTGGGATCTCCCTTTCTGGAAGCCAAGAATTTTCCAGAACATCAATTTCTGGTTTCTTTGTATCCAGGAGTTCAGTTTTCAGCTTATCTTTTCCCCTTCACATTTCACTATAAGCTGCGAGGAGAAACCAGGCTGCATTTTTCACATTTAATTTGGAAATCTCTTATGCCTAAGTATCCAACTTCATGGCTTTTAAAATCTGCCTTACAACCAAAGCCACTAGTCAATTTTGCCAGATTATCTGCCATTTTAAAACAAGGATTGATTTTTCCAGTTTGCAATAACACATACCTCATTTTCTGGAGTCCACATTTCTATCAACAAGACTGGTAGAAAGGTCTCTTCAAAGTACTCTAGACCTTCTGTATCAAGTTCCTTACAACTCTTCCAGAATCTTCCCCTTATCCATTAAAAAAGCCACTCCAGCATGCTTGGTATTTGCAAGCCACAGTAGCATCGCACTTCTCCAGTACTAAAATCTGTTTTAGTTTGCTCGCTGCTGGAATGCATGCGATACACCAGAGATGGAATGACTTTTTTAAAAGGGGAACTTATTAAGTTGCTAGTTTACAGTTGTAAGCCCATGAAAATGCCCCAATTAAAGCAAGTCTATAAAAATGTCCAAATTAAGGCACCAATGAGAGGTTCCTTCACTCAAAAAAGGCAAATGATGTTTAGGGTTTCTCTCTCAACCGAAAAGGCACATGGCAAACACAGCGATGTCTGCTAGCTTCCTTTCCAGGCCTCTGGCTTCATGAAGCTCCCCCAGGGGCGTATTCCCTGTTCATCCCCAAAGGTCTCTGGCTGTGTGGGCTCTCTTTTTTGTGGCTGTATTAGTTAGGGTTCTCTAGAGAAACAGAATCAACAGGGAGCACTCGCAAATAAAAATTTATAAAAGTGTCTCACGTGACCACAGGAATGCAGAGTCCAAAATCCGCAGGGCAGGTTGTGAAGTTGATGATTCCAATGGAGGGTCTGGACAAACTCCACAGGAGATGCTTGCCAGTGGAAGCAGGAAGAGCCTGTCTCTTCTGAATCCTCCTTAAAGGGCTTCCAGTGATTAGATTGAGCTTCGCTCATTGCAGAAGACACTCCCCTTGGCTGATTACAAATGGAATCAGCTGTGGATGCAGCTGACATGATCATGATCTAATCCTATGAAATGTCCTCATTGCAACAGACACACCAGCACTTGCCCAACCAGATCAACAGGTACCACAACTTGGCCAAGTTGACACATGAAGCTCACCATGACAGTGGCTTTCTACAAAATGTTTCCTCTTTTAAAGGATTCCAGTAAACTAACCAAGGCCCACCTGGATTGGGTGGAGTCACATCTCCCTCTAATTAATACCCACAATTGGGCTTGTCACATCTCTGTGGAGATAATCTAATCAAGTTTCCAACCTAAAGTTCTAAATAGGGATTAAAAGAAAGACTGCCTCCGCAAGATGGATCAAGATTAAAACATGGCTTTTCTAAGGCACATGATCCTTTCAAACCACCACACTCTATTTCACAAAAACCTAGATTTATCCATTTTACTGAGAAGCACTTTGAGTACCTAAAGCTAGGGTGTCAAGATGTAAATCCCACCTCTAACGTGTTACTGATTTGTGTAACCCTAGTAAAGTTGCTTGCTCTCTCTCTACATTCTCTAAGTAACTTCTGAAAGTAATTTATCCTTGTAATTTCTCTCAGCCTCAGTTTGCTTGCCTATAAAATAAAAATAGAAACACTTATTTCAGATTACTGGTGTGGGGATTAAAGATGATATTATATCATAAACGATTTCACACACCACCTGGCACATGATAAGAATGATGTTTTACAATATTAGTATTTTGTTTTCAATATCATTTTACTTATCTTGATGACACCTGGAACAAAAATTTCCTATATTATTTTAAAATTCATTACATTTGAATGGTTATTTCAAGATTATACCATGTGATTTCACCCCTTAACCATGTGGAGTATTATGAATTAATTTTCTTCCTTTATTCTTTCATTTATTATTTATTTTCATTGTTCTGCTTGTTGATGCTTCATTGATTTGCTAGTTTTCTATCTATGTGTCATTCATTTATTGCCAAATACTCTGCTAAAGGTGTAGTTTACCCAATTAACTCAAACATCAGGTCACATATGTAACCAATCTATTGTGACATTTTCTACAAGCATTTTAATCTATTATTCTAATATGGAGTGGTCATTTTTTTTCTGATACATAACTCTAATCTTGTGAAACTCCCTGTACCATCATCCTGGAAAATTTCCTTCACCTTTCCTCAGTATTGGAAAATTTCTTTTCTGAATCATATTTCTTTTTTTTTTTCCTTAGGTTAGTCTTTCTTGGAGGGAAAAATCAGATCTCTTAATGGCATCCCAAGAGTATCTGAGATGCAAAACCATTGAGAATTTATACAGATAAAAGGATACTTATTAACAATGTAGCTATGAAATGTGTGGTCTGAAATTATTTGGATTGAAGCATTGCCCCACTTTCTTTAAGATTACAGTGCTGTTAAGAAATCTAATGCCATTCTGGTAACAAAAATTTTGTATGTGATCAGTCTTCTGTCCACAAATATAACGAAGGAAGCATAGAAGCTTGATTGAACTTGGGGTGGGTCTATATCATCCATTAGGCTAGGATGAATTTTGGATCATGAAAATACATGGTTTCATGATGTTGAACTATGGGAAATTCATTTACTCTTTGATAATTTCTTCACTTCCATAGTCTGTCCTCTACATTTCTAAATGTTTATTATTTAGATATCAGGTTTTCTGAACTGATCCTTCCAATTTCTTATTTACATTTCTCTATTTTCTGTTTCTTTGTTATTTTTATTTTCTGGGCCATATCATCAACTTTTATCATCATCTTTTAACTTTTTTATTGTTTTTTAAAAATAATTTCTTCCATATGTTTCTAAGAACTTTTGGAGTCTCTGAATGTTTTGTTTTGCGTTTTTGTTGTTGTGGTAGCTGTTGTTTATCCTTCTTGGTAGTCATAATTTCTTTTATCTCTTTGAAGACTGAGAATTTTTTTTTCCTTATTTGACTTCTTCTGTCCATATTTTGTTTGCACTCTCTTTACTCTGAAACCTCTTTTGCATTTTTGTCTTCTCCACTTCATGCTTATGTTAAAATTTAGTTTAGTTTCCTTTTTTTTAATTTCATATTTTGTTTTGGTTTGTTTTCTTTTTGTCCAATATCTGGTGATCCTTGGCTGTCAGCTCATATTAAAGAGTAAGATAACATAATGTTAATTGTTATCTCTATGTGCGTGTGTTGAAGATGTAAACCGGTGTACTTCAGTCTAGTGAGCTTGCTGATTTCATTTTTGTAAGTTCAACAATGCTCATTATATGTTAGCACTGTATTTGGAGATGGGTATTTCACCAAAGAGAAGACATCCAATCTCTTGCTTGGATGTGCTCTTGCAGTAGAGAAAGGGGTTGGCTGAGGTTACATTTTTCAGTATAGAGACTCCATTGTTTCATCAATTTATTAGTGACATCCCCATACTCAAATAAGCTTGGTTTCTTCTAGTCAAAGTATTGCTGGTTAAATGTCTCCATTGTGAAAGCCTAGTGTTTGCCATGGCGAGGGTGTGGAGGGGAGTCATTTAGGTGGTTGGAAAGGGTTTTACGGGCATCCAACTTTTATTTTTCAAAAACTAGAAAGGAATCCTGTTTTTCACCCCATCAACACCAATAGCTTCAATTTTGAAAAGGACTTCCGGTTCCCATGGCTTTCTTTGAGTTGTTTCCTTTATCAGCCTGTTTCTGGGCCTCTTTTCTGACAATTCAAGTTTCAGTGATCTCTTTGTACGAAGTCAGTTGCCATTGACCTATTTGTTTTTCAGCTGTCAACATGTTGTACTTTTGCCTTCTTTTCATTCTCTTCAGCCTTACAGTTTTATGTTTTCATCTTCTTATACTCATTTTAATAGAAGTCAGGAAAAATAAGCATGGACAATTAGTAATAAAATATGACAAATTATTTTCCAGTGTATGAAAGGGAGATAGAGTTATGGAAATTGGAATATGTAAATTCCATACTCATCTTTATCAGACTGTGCTACCTGAAAATAAGGACCTAAGTGTTTTTAGCATATGATTTAAAGCAATGAAAACTTGTCATTGCTGCAAAATCCCAATTTTTGATGTGCAGGCCAGAATAGCTACCAAGAGGAAATGGCCATTAAATGAGTTAAATATTGGTTAGGTCATCAAATAGTGACATATGGTACCGGTGAATAGTCTTCCAAAGTGCATGTGGTAGAACGCGCTTCATGAAGTGATGGAGATAGATCATCACTGGGGTATTAGCACTTTATTCAAATCGCTTAAATGCTATAATACAGAACAAAGAGGATTGTACCTAGAAATCAACTCATCGGCCTCAGCTATTTAGTAACCACATGATTTGTTCCTTATTTTCTGAACACCTCATTTTTATGATAGTAAAACCAAAGAATGATGGTTTGTGAAGATTACCTGACATATGTGAACACATAAGCAGTTGTGCAAGTAAAAGACTTTCATCTGATTGTGAAGTGGTCCTACTATGCCCTTCCCATTCCTCCTTGATTTCTTGTTCTTCAGCAATGTGTATAAAGCAGCACACTTCCCCTGAAACAAGTCTCCACGCTCGACTTCAATATACAAGCTCATTCCCTGGTATCTCTTCATTGTATTGAATTAACTAGCAAGGCAGCAAGAGAAAGTGACAATGTCATATGAGACTCAATGTGTTGAGATAAAGTGCTTGTCAGAATCCCATTCCCTGAGGGGAGAGCAAAGCCTGCACATCGGAAAATGAGCATCATTGACACACAGCATTCCTCTGTGAACTGGGAGGAGGTGGACAGGCTTCTGCCTCCAGGTGTTCACACATGAGGCTCAAGGGTAAATACTGAGGTCAGGCAGGAAGCAGCAATCCATCAGGACCCGGCCAGCACCCTGTCATGCTGGGTTATATTAATTAAATGGATCTGTCTTAATATTTTTATGGCTAAAATAGGTAGATAATTATTTATTAAAATTTTGTACTACATCAGCCTATTACTCAGCCTAGAAATAGATCTTGATATTTCACATGGTGTGAATTAGATTGAAAAGTGATTTGAAAAATGAAACATTTTAATCATGGCAGCTAATTATCTTGCATTTTCTTTTCTCCCCTCCTGGATTTCTCTCACTTCGCCCCCATTTCCTAATTCCTTCTCCATGCCTTGCTCTCTGCCTCCCACCCCACCCCTTCAAATCTGGCTTTCCAGGCATCTATCTTTTGGGAATATAGAACAACCAAATATGACAATTCTCAACTAGTTTAATTCAGACTTTCCCCTCTTCATGTAGTAGATTAAAGCTCAGGCATGTGCTTTACAATCTGTCTCATTCTCTGTGGCATCTTAGACCCATGGTATATTAAATTATACCCTAAATTTTGCAGTGGAAAAGCTCGAGGCGAGAGACCTGTGTTTTCTTTTTTCCTTTAATTACATATGTTTCTCTTTATCGAGGGAGCCAACTTCTGTTCATTCATTCAATGTTTCATTTATTACACCTTTGCTCAGTGCCTGGCTCTGTGCTAGGCAGACCCTGTGAATGCCAGTAACAGTAAGGCATTATTTCTGACTTCAAACAGCTTATAGATATAGCCAGGATTTAAATGGAGGAATCTTTGGAATTTTATAAATGCTCCAATAATAATTCCTACAGGATTCACATCTTACACATGAAAGGGGAAAATAAGTTTTGATGGCTGGGTTTAAGAAGTCATTAATAAATGAGATGATACCTGATTTGAATCTTTAAATCCATAAACTTTCACTAGGTGAATACAGGTGTTCTAGTTTGTTAGCTCCTGGAATGCAATATATAAGAAATGGAATGGCTTTTTAAAAAGGGGAATTAAATAAGTTGCTATTTTATGGTTCTAAGGCTGTGAAATTGTCCAAATTAAAGCAAGTCTATGGAAATGTCCAATCTAAGGCATCCAGGGAAAGATGACTTGGTTCAAGAAGGCTGATGACATTCAGTGTTTCTCTCGCAGCTGAAAGGGCACATAGTGACCTCTGCTAGCTTTCTCTTCATGCTTTTTGTTGCATGAAGCTCCCCAAGAGGTGTTTTCCTTCTTCATCTCTAAAAGTTGCTGGCTGGTGGACTCTCCTGTTTTGTGGTTCTGTGGCGTACTCTTCTCTCTCAGAATCTCGTGGCTTTCTCTCTTGTTGTTCTCTAGCTTTTTCCAAAGTGTTTCTTCTTTTAAAGGAGACCAGTAAAAACAATCAAGACCCACCTGGAATGGGTGAAGCCATGTCTTTACCTAATCAAGTTTAATACCCACACTTGATTGAGTCACATCTCCATGGAGATAAGCTAATTAAAATTTCCAACATACAGTACTGAATAAGGATTAGAAGAAACTGATGTTCCCACAAGGTTGATTAGGATTAAAACATGGCTTTTCTAGGGTACATAAGCCTTTTCAAACTGGCATACCTGGTAAAACACAAAAACTGTAAGTGTGCATGTGATTTGTCATTAGAAATGAACTACACTTAATGGATTTCTGCAAAATACTTGTGAATCTTTATGTATAACTACAGATTAGGGGTGTGCAAGAACTGAAACTTATGATTTAGATAAGGCTTCCCCTGTCAAAATAAGAAAATAAGACATTAGTTTGTGGGCTATGAGGAGTGTGAAATTCTCCTTACAGGGTGGTGACATGTTGAATGGTATTTTAAGAAGATTATTCTGACTAAAGAGCAGTGGGTCATTTAAGAGGCATGGGGAAAAATTGGAGATAGAGACAGTGGTTAGATAGCTATTGCAGCAATACAGACAGGAGGTAACCAGGGACTGATGTGTGGTAATTACAGTAAAAATGGAACAGAGGTAATTCTTATGAATAATATGAGAAATGTAGAACAAACATATACATGGCAGGTTGTACCATGACAAAATTGTCATATTAACTCAACTTCTATCAATTTAAATAAAATTCTGTTTTCCTGGAATCCTCATAAAAACACATTTTCACTCACCTTTCCCCTCTAATTTTTTTGTTCTTATGAATTCTGTCTTTCCTCCTTTGAGCTTCCCCCAAAAGTCCATTCTGGTTTTTCTACTCAAATTTATACCTGGTTTTATGATCAATATTTACTTGTTTCACCTTTTAAGACATATTTCTATTTTATATTGCAGGGCATCATACATTAATCACCCAATGGCTTCTTAATTCCTTGAGGGAGGACTACATGCCTTGGTATCTTTTTGTCATTTAATGTATCAATCACATCACCTTCGTCATAACAGATTCAATACATATATATTAAGCAAATAAATGTATTAATTAATGAGAAGATTAATCACTCAGCTCTAACCAGACTCAGTACAAATTGATAGATTTGGGTTTTAGATAAAAAGAATTAAGGATCCAAATGAGGTCTGTATGCCTTCAAATTCTGTTTTGTCTTTTCTGTATGACTTCATGTTCTGAGTAGTAATTAGTAAAGCTTTTTGGGGAAAGATTGGAGATGGGGAGGATCATCTGCAAAATCATATTATTTTACTTCAGATTTTAATCATTGAATGTGAGATATTTTGTTCAATTAGCACAAAATCTTTAAAAACCTGTTTGCATGCATACAAAAGTAAGGAGAAATAAGAAGGGATTAGAAAAACAGAAGAGGAATGAAAACAGATCAGAAAACAGATAAAAACATGCTATGAAATTAGGAAGATTATAGAAAAAAAGAGAAATAGTCAACAGAAAAATAATGTTGGAGACTATTCTAAAATAAATCATGTATAAAACATGATGCAATGATAATGTCATATTATCCTACTTTTACTTGTGAATGGTTGTTCAAGTATTATAAAGTATGTATTAAATATGCTCACAGTCCATGTTCTTCATTAACCTGCATAACCTTGGTATATGGAAATACATTAATGTTTTTTGTAATCAGAAGTAATTCCAATTTGAAGAATTAGGCCAGGAAGCAATTGACCCAATCAGACTGTAGGATTCCCCTATGTCATTTTTTAATTAGAAATTTTTCAGCTTCTTTCTGGCTCTGAAGTCCAAAGGTCTCATATAAAAAAAATCAGCTTATCTTACAAAAGTAAATTTCTGTGAGATCTAGTTCATGTTACAACTCTGAAAATGCAGGTCCTCTGTGGCTTAAAACTGGATTCATCATTCAGATGCACGAAGATGACATCACATTTTTTTCCTTCGATGATTTTCATGGATTGCAGTTGGCAAATAAATTTCTACATTGCAATACTTGATAGCTTCCCTTTCATCTCGATTGTTGTTTTTGCATTCAAGATAAAATCCTCCATTCTGAAAACATTAGCGTAGCATATAACTATTGAGAAATTGAGAACTTAATTTTACTCCAGGTATTTTCCATGTTATTTTATTGGAAGACACAGTTCTCAAGGACATAAATGTAAAGCAAGAAGAAAAGGAAGAAGGAGAAGGAGGAGGAAGAAGAGGAGGAGTTGGAGTAGATAAGGGTGAAGAGGAGAAGAAAGAGAAGAAGAAAACTCATCTATAGGTCTGAGAAATTACTGAGATATGTGTGAAGTAAAAAGAAAGGAGGAAAAGGAATTGTGGGAAAAGGCAAGAAATGGAAGGAAAGGGTTTCTAATGGCACTCTTCAATTTGGACTTGGGATGCCTAGGAGAAAGTTGAATTACAGAAGAGAAAAAATTACAAGTAATTTAATTTTTCTATCTGCTTTACTACCTAGTAGCTGTGCCAGTTTACTTATATCTTCAAAATGACAACAACAGCAACAATAATAAATTAATTAATTAAATTTTTTGTGAAAGCTCTCAATTTCACTAGTGAAAAAAAATTCAAAGATAAGTTCTCTACTTAATTGAACACAACATGTGCTGGTTTGATAGTATTATGTACCCCAGTAAAGCTAAGTTTAATTGTAATTCAGTCTTGTGGAGACAGTCCTTTCCTTACATCTTAATTCAATACTACAGGTTGAAAACTTTAGATTATTGCCACAGATAAGTATGTGTGACCTTTTGATGATATGGAGATGGGACTCTACCCATTTCAGGTGTATCTTGATTAGTTTACTAGAGTCCATTAAAAAAGGAAACATTTTGGAGAGACAATCTCAATGCTTGGACAACAGTTGCTTCACAGAACAGAGACACAGATGTTTGGAGATGTTTGGAGCCCAGCAGACATCATCATGAGATGTTAAGCAAGCCAGAACCAGGAGAGAGCCAAGGGAAGCCAAGAGATGAAAGCCAGCCCCAGAAAGGCAAAGTGAGGCATCCTCACAGATTCAGAGGCTGAAAGCAATGGAGTCCAGGAGCAAAGAACCAGCAGATGCCAGCCATGGGACTTCCCAGCTGACAGTCCAAACATGGATGTCTTAGTGTGGACATTTCCATAAGCTTAGAACTGCAAACTTGTAATTTATTATATTCCTCTTTTTAAAAGCCATTCCAGTTCTGGTATATTGCATTCTGGCAGCTTCCAAACTAACACAGATTCTGGTACCAGAGAAGTGGGATAATGCTGCAATTTGAAAATACCAAACATATTGGAACAGCTTTTTAAATAAAAAGGAAGGTTCCAGAAGAGTTGTAAAGAAATTGATAGCGAAGGCCTAGAGTATTTTGAAGAGACTGTTTATAGAAATGTGGACTCTAAAGATACCTCTGCTGAGATTTCAGACAGAAATGATGAACATGTCATTCCAGACTGGAAGGAACACCTTCTTTGTTGATGAAAGGCAGAATTTGAGGGCAAGGAACTTGGATACTTAGTGGAAGAAATTTCCACAGTGAATGTGGAAAATGCATTCTGGTTACTTCTTAAAGCTTATAGTAAAATGCAAGAGGAAAGAGAGAAGTTGATAACTTAACTCGTGGGTACAAAGAAAACAGAAATTGGTGGTCTGGAAAATTCTGAGCTTCCAGAAAGTGAAACCCCAGTGAATAGGGCCCTACATGAGCATTTAGGCAAGCATAGAATCAGCCAGCCATTTCAGAACAAGCAAGGATTGGAGATGGAGTTATCCAGGAAGGATTTTTTGGAAAGTCCTATTATCTGATGGGCACGAGGCAAATGTACTGCCTAGAGTGATATGGAATCTGTATAAATGGAACCACTGCCAGTCTGGATTAGAAGGGACAGAAAAGGGACAAATTGAAGGAAAAATAACTTCAAGAGCAGAACCATGGAAGTTAAGGTCTGAAGCCGAGAACGCTTGGGCCAGGAAAGCAGAGCACCGAAATCCATGGAGAGCACCCAAAGGTAGTGGGTGGACCTTCCATCTCAATGTTCTGGAATAGTGTGCCCCAGGCTTTGGAGAGAGTGGAGCTCATTCCTTGGGGATTGAGAGCCTGGCTGCCACCACATTGTTCTGGAGGGGTTGAGTGTGTGGCCTGGAGATGGCAGGTAACCAAGGTGTGTGGCCTCAATGTTTGTAGAGGGTGGGGCCGAGAAAAAGATGGACTGTCCAGTGTCCCCCCAGATTGCATCTGGAGAGAACCAGACTACTGTGTATGCCCTTGGAAAAGATGGGGCTGCCACTTTCTAAAGCCCCAAGGATGAATGATTCTCAGACTTTGAAATCAAATGGAGTTTGTCCTATAAATTTCTAGAACTGTTTGGGTCCTCTGATCCCTGTGTTCCTTCTAATTTTTCCCTACATAAATTGGAATATGTATCATTTTACTGTCCCTCCTTTATGTATTGGAAGCAGATAACTTGTTCTGAATTTTACAGGGTCACAGTCAGAGGAGAATTTTTTCTTAGAACAGACCAAGCTTGTAGCTGACTCTGATGAGATTTTTGTACTTTTTCTGACTTTGTATTGTATTTGTATTGTGATTGAAATGGTTTAAAGTTTTCTCATATTGTTATGGAATGAAAGTATTTTGCATTTGGAAGGAACATGTATTTTTGGGTTCTAAAGCATAGAATGAATGTGCTGTTTTGAAGCTACTGTGTACTCCAGAAAAGCCATGTCCTTTAATTCTCATTCAATATTGCTGGGAAAGATCTTTCTGATTGTTTACATGGAGATGTGATCCACCCAATTGTCGTAACTTTTTATTGGATAGTTTCCATGGAGATATATCTCCACTCATTCAAGGTGAGGTTGCTTACTGGTACTGAGGTTGCTTACTGGTTCCTTTAAGAGGGAACCATTTTGGGAAAACTTTAGAGCCCCCAGAACTGACAGAATCCTGAGGAATAGAATGGACACAGCCCTGAGGAAGCCACTGAAGAAACCTAAAGAGACAACTAGCACGGATCGCCATGTGCCTTTCCAGCTAAGAGAGAAACCTCAAATGTCATCGGCCTTCTTGAACGAAGGTATGCCTTAATTTGAACATTTTCACAGCATTAAAACTGTAAACTTGTAAATTAATAAATTCCCCACTTTAAAAGCCACTCCATTTCAGGTATTTTGCATTCTGGCAGCTTTTGCAAACTAACATAAGATAGAACCCACCAGTTAAGATGTAAATATCCTTTTGGGAAATATATATATGAGAACCTTTTAGCCAGAGAGAATTCTAGAAATGTCTTCACATAAAGACTGCCATGATGGAGGGTGAATAAAGAATTCTCACCAACTTAAAACCAGCAAATAACTAGTCCTAAACAGAAGCACCAGACAAACAGGAAAGAACCCTATATTTTCCAGGAAAATTCCTTTCCAATAATAAACTTAAAATATATTGGCAACTCTTTCTGCCTTCTTCCTCACCAGAATCTAAACAATCACCAAGATCTGATATATTTCCTTCAATTCAACAGATATTTAAATATCTACCATTTGACAAGTACTATCCTAGGAACTCATAAAATAACAAATATCCAAGCCTTGCACCTCTTAAGTATTTTCAAAAATTCCTTTCTCTCTTCTACAAACAAATGAATAGTATAGGCCAGGGCTCAACAAATTATTGCCTAAATAATTGAAAAAAGTGATAAAAATAACATTATAATATGAAATTTAGATTTTGCTGTCCAGAATAAAGTTTCATTGAAATATAGACACACACTTTCATTTACATACTGTCTACATTTAAAAGTGAAACCACAGTATCTCTTTTCAATTTTCTGTGCCAGCATTAAAAGAGTGAATAAAAGCAGACAGAGAGACCAAGTCCTTGGATGTACATGGAGGCATTGAGGTCACTGTAGTGAAGAGAAAGTCAATATGAATTTTTGTTTGTTTATTTTAGTTTTAGTCCAGACTTGTTAAAGACATGGAAAAAAGTGAGTCACTAGCATCCACAAATGGCCCAGGCAAACCTCTGCCTACCCCACAGGTACAATGTAGAAATTAAGAGACTACTACAAGGCATCCCCAGCTGTTGTAGATGAGATCTCCAGGTATCTTTTGAGCAGTGTGGTATAGTGTAGCTGAGTCAGTGGCAAGTTATTAACACCAGTGACCAGAAGCAGCAGAGTGAATCTGTCAACCATGGATATCCAGCAATGCCCAAAAAGAGATAGAATTACTTCACTCTAGGCACTGTGCAAGGTGCTCAGAATCAGAGAACAAAGTAGGTACAGATAACTTAACAGATATGTTCATTAGCCTAGGAAAAGTCAGTTGATGCCATAACATAGGGGACCCTGGAAGTGCAAAAGGAAAGGAATCACTAATCCAAGTGTAATGTCAAGGAAGACTTCCTGGAAGAAGTCACCACCAAGCAAGTAGGTAGGAGTTAAGCAGCTAGAGATACATTTGACTCAGTCTATCTAAGATTAGAATATGTGACTTCCTCTACTAAACCAGAGTTCCTAAACCTGAGATTTTCTGTCCTGTAATGAATGCTAAATATATCAGTGCTCTGCGTTGATCTGAACATGGAAATCAAATGCATGCATTTCTCCACTTAAACCACAGACCAGTGTGGATTTAGAAAGCCAATGTGAACTTGAAAGGATGCATAAAAAAGAATGAGCATTAATGATTCTTTTTCTGATCCTTGTGACAACATTGGACATTGAACTATTTCTGAAAAAAAAATGTGAAAAAAGTGATTTGAGCATTAGTATACAAAGGAAAGTATGAATAGAAACTCCTGGATGCTGGAATAAACAATCTAGAATTTCCATGACATTTCTCAAAAGTTTATGGCTGTCATTTCAGGACTAAATAATAGATTAATGAGGTAAATTTTCCTCTGCTTCTTTTGTTCTAGCCACCCCATGTTAATGCCTCATTTATCCTGTTAGCTTTCTATGTACTTTTTTTTTTTAATTTGCATATGGGCAGGAGGCACCAGGGATCGAACTCCAGACCTCCAGCACGGCAGGTCGGAGCTCTGCCTGCTGAGCCACGGCAGCCCGCCCTCTATGTACTTTTGATCATTTGCAATTTTCTGATTCCTTATTTTGTCTTTTTTGTAACACTTCAGTTGCCTGAACACATTTGATTTTCACATACAACTACCTGAAACTTGGAGTGGTGGCAGAAGGAGTCATGTACCAGAGAAACTAGTAACTGTAAAAAGCTACACTAATAACTTTGCTCAAGAAAGCTAGCCATTCTGTCTTTATTATTCTAATATTTCTGTGGATTAAATGGGAAAATTGATGTAAAAATTTTAGTATAGTAATTGTCACATGACAATCATTCAAAGCATATTAAATGTACATTCCATTTAATATGAAATATTTTTTGCTATGGTGTTATTATTGATTTTCTACAATGTAATGAGTTCTAAAAGAAATTTGCCACACCTTGCATATCTTTGAAAGCTTTGTAATTTTTTGCTATATTCTGGATTGAGAAACATCTTATTAAATTACTTAATTTCAATGTTTAAAGTAATTCATCTGGAATAGAATAAACAGGTGCACAAGATGAATTTTAAAATCCTATTGAGACAAATATACTGTAATATGAAATACTGCTGGCACAATAATATTTGGAAAAAAGATATATATTGGAAAAAGTAGTGGACTCATGGTCAGAAGACCCAATATAAGAACTGGGTTTACCCCTCACTGCCTATTTTTCACTTAACCTTTTGGAGTTTCCATTCTCCATATAATAAGATGGTCTTTCAAGTGTTGGTGTAAATATCCAAAGAAACAAACAAACAAAAAATCTGAAACCTAGAGTGTTAGTCAAATGGAAAAAAATGTTATTGTCCATTGGTTCTCTAACAATATAGGACTATTTTGTTTTTGGAGGTGCATGGTTCAGGAATCAAACCCAGGTCTCCCACATGATACTCAATTCTGCCACTGAACTAACCTAGTACCACCCAATATAGGGCTATTTTTATACAAGACGTTTTCAATCAAATTATCTGGCTCTGTCCATGTTAGTTAATTGCTTGAGTATGCTAATATGTATTCGCTTTCAACTGTTCTACCTATGGGATTACTGCTCCAAGCATAGAAGTATGAATAAGAACAGGTACTTTGGAGGTAGGAAAATATATGAGTTTAAATCCTACTTCCACTAATTATTAGTTATGTAAATTGGGGCAATCATTTTGTGACTCATAACACTTTTCCATGGAAATATCATCTAATTCATAGAATTGTTTTATATACATATATAGAGAGACTATATTTATATTATAATAGGTTGCATCTATTACACATTGATAGCAGTACTTAACAAAGTGCTTTAGGTGTAATCCATGCTCAAAAATGACAGTGATGTTTGTGATAATTGTTCTCCTACTCCACTTCCTCCTACATCTCTACTCACTGTACAACTCTCCCCATAAATGCTTGAGAAAATGCAGTGAAAAATCAGCAGACAGCTTTTAGGCAAATTACAAGTCAAGGTATATGGATGAGAAGAAATTTTAGAAAGGAGAATCTGATGAAAGTTATTCTCTATAGAATACAGAGCAACCTTGATAAATTAAATGTGAACTTTCAAAAAATCACAATTACACAAAGAGCAAGTTTTGCTGGGAAAGCAGTATTCTTTTTAGGATAGAATAGTGAGTCCTATAGTAGAAGAGTCCCCTCAGCTTCCCTTTCCCATATCACAGGAATGGGAATAAAATTTGGCCACTTTGTCCTGATTTCTAAAGCAGAATTCAGAAGGATTTTAACAGCTAGTTCAACTATTTAAAGTGTGAAATAGGCTTTTATGATATGGCTTGGGGAACTAACAATCTTGAAGAATATTACTCCTTAAAAACATAACTGTCAAGTTCAAGCAATCGACAGACACAAATGTTAAAGCTTGAGAATTGCCAGTTGGGGATGATCTGATTTAATATTAAAATATCAAAAGTGCTACGCAATTTAAAAGCTTGGCCCCTGTATTAGTTAGGATTCTCTAGAGAAACAATCAACAGGAAGCACTCACAAATATATAGTTTACAAAAGTGTCTCACGAAACCGTGGGAACGCAGAGTCCAAAATCCGCAGGGCAGGCTGTGAAGCCGACAATTCTGATGGAGGGTCTGGATGAACTCCACAGGAGAGGCTCACCAGCTGAAGCAGGAAGAGAGCCTGTCTCTTCTGAATCCTCCTTAAAAGGGTCCTAGTGATTAGATTGAGCATCACTCATTGCAGAAGCCACTCCCTTTGGCTGATTACAAATGGAATCAGCTGTGGATGCTGCTGCTGTAATCATGATTTAATTCTATGAATTGTCCTCATCACAACAGACAGGCCAGCCTTGCTCAACCAGACAAACAGGTACCACCACTTGGCCAAGTTGACACATGAGCCTGACCATGACAGCCTCTAAAATTGATATTTGTTTAAAATGTTTACAAACTTCTAGTTCCAGAACTTGCTTTCTATCTCCTGGCAACACAGAGTTACATTGCAGTAAGCCTAATCTAAGGGCACCAGCAGGCAAGCACCAATTAATTAAAGGTGTGAGTTATGACTTCCAGGCAAGTAAGTCAGAGTTAGGATATCCAGATGAAAATAGAGAACAACGAGTTACATTTAAAATTTAAGGTAAATAAAGGGTTATTTGAATGCTTCATGCAAAGTTCGCTGGAAATCCTATTTATATTGCAGAAAAAGGACATGTAGATATCTCTTTTCTTTTCTTAGTATGTTTCCTTCAGTATTAATGTCTTTCTAAAACATTTATACCAAACTCTTACTTAATTTTATTAATTGGTTCAATACACACGCATAAACTCTCTCTATATAAACAATATATATACAGACACTGACAGAATATGCATATAGGTAAATAGAATTCTGAGTTTCTTTTTCATATAAGCAACAGTCAAGTGGACATGTTTGTCAATGAGAGAAATTGGTGCTGATTTTATTTAGCTTAAATCAAAGGTTTGTATGTTATACATATAAACACATTTAGTTGCAATCTGTTTTTTCAAAATAGATTATAATTCAGTAGGAGACATATTCAATTTCACCTTTTCATTATCAAAGATTGCAATGAACTAAAAAGGTATCTGAGAAATGGCCCCAGAGTGTGTGAGAGTGTGAAGGTGGTAGAATCATTTGTGCCCTTAAGCTACTCAGTCATATTCTTAAAGGTACATGACCTCTCAGAAACCAGTTTATCTAAAGGTGTGCTTGAACTAGGTAATCTCCAATATTCTCTATAAAATGTGATTAAGAGAATATAAAAGAGTATATTTAAAATCAATGAGACACCAGATGTTTTCAACATTTTAGAAGCACGTGTGAAGATATAAAAGTTGGATAAACCAGTAACAAGGCATTTTCTTCTATTAAGTAAGGCATTTTATATTCTAAATAAAATTATATAAGCACAATATAATGCTTTTTCTTAATTAAGAAAAAGCCATGCCATTAAATGATATATTCTATAATTCAGATACATTTGGCTCCGGCTTATCAGCATGACAAATATTTCAAATTTTGGGTATGAAGAAAACTTGTTCAGAAGTATTATTTGTCTTTCAAATTACATATCATACTGAGCTCTTGATTTTCCTTTTGTTTTTCCTTTAAAAAAAAAACACTGTTTCAACTGCATTTTCAAAATACAGAGGAAAGATTAAATGTACATTGGAGTGGGGACTAAAAGACCATTATAGGGACTAAATAGAGTGAATGTACTCATTTATTTATTCAGTTTATTCATGGAATTGATGTTGCTTTGTATGTGAAATTATGCTAGCCGCAAGGATATAAAAGAGAAGAAGGAGGCATTTGCTTTTGTTTTGGAATATAAAATCTACTGGAATTTTGAAACTCGGGAAGAGATATGAGCTACAGATAGAGATCTGGTTGATGCCAGTGTTTTAGTTTGCTAATGCTGCAGGAATGCAATTTATAATACTCCTTTATAAAACACAGAGATGGAATAGGTCTTGTAAAGGAGACTTATTAAGTTACAGGTTTACAGTTCTAAGGACTTAAAAATGTCCAATCAAGGCCTTAAAAATGTCCAACTAAGCCTCCAGAGAAAGATACCTTACTCCAAAGAAAGGCCAAATACATCGGGGATTTTTCTGTCAGCTGGTAAGGCACGAGGCTGGCAGTTGCTGGTCCTTGCTCCCCTTTCATTGTTTTGTGCTTCTCATTCCAGGGACTTTCTGTCTAATCATCTGTGGGCCCTCACTTAGCTTGTCTGGGTTCTGCCTTGCTTAGTTTCTTGTGGGGAGACACATGGCCATGTCTGCTGGGCTCCTCTCCCAACTTCTAGTTTCAAACAGCTCTCACAGATCCTGTGGGTCCTTCTGGCATTTACTCTGCATCTCCAAACGCTGCATCTGAGCTCTATGTTGGCTCTCTTAAGGACTCTAGTAAACTAATAAAGACCCACCTTGAATGAGGGGAGTCACATCTCCACCTAATCAAAAGATCACACCCACAATTGGGTGTGTCACATCTTGATAGAAACAACTTAATCAAAGGAGTCCACGTGAAACAATCGCTCTACCCCCACAAGATTGGATTAGGATTAAAAGAACACAGCTTTTCTGAAGTACATGACAGTTTCAAACTGGCATCACTGGTAAAAAGGGATAATTGATTCTAGGGAAGCAGATAATAATAATAATAACAACAACAACACAAACACTACATCATACAGCTCCCTTTGGAAAATAATATTAGTTTCTTTTTTTCTTTTGCAAGTAAAAGAAATATAGAGAGGCAGTATAGAGATATAGAGAGATAGTATATACAAGATATCTAACAGAATTATTACTATGGCATCTAGAAGACAAAGTAAAATGTAAATATGTATAAAATGTATTAAAGCTTCTCATTTTTGGAATTTAATCACAAACTGGAATTTATTAAGCAACTACTATATATCATACTTGAAATTTTGTGCAGTATATAGTAGAGTTTTTAACAAGTTCTTTATGATGGATTAGTTGCTTTCAATACATTGTTCCTGGGATTTCCAGCCACATAATAAATATTTATATTTTATCCAGGATTACTTCATCCAAAGATATAGTGTTTTTCTCTAAATCAGTTTCAAAGGCCATTTACAGATGCAAGCAGGTGGACAATCAGTCAATGAACAGAGGTTTTTAGATCTTATGATCTGTAAGTACTGGGTAATAAAGCATGGGAACTTTGTTCTTTTTGTCCTTGTTTGTTTGGCTTGAATTTTTTATATAAAAAATTAAACCACTTTAGCTTGCATAGAAAAGAATGTCTATAAATGCCTTCCTGACATTTTTGACAGTCAGTATAAGAATCTGCCTTGGAAGTTCAAGCACAGCTTCCTAGGAAAAAATAATTTGATCAAAAAGTAAAATACAGTTAAAAGTTCACCAAGGGAAAAAAGTAGGAAAAAATGGCCTGATTGCATATGCTATGAATGCTGAGATGAAAGAGCATTTGTTCCTTTATTCAGCAGCTCTACATTGAGAGCTTTTTGCATTCCACATTATCTACAGATACTCTGACAAATTTCTCACTCAGAAAACTGAAGTAATTCATTGTTTCTTGGGCATTTCACATATGTGTATACATGTACAAGTAGGGGACAAAAGGAGGTTGAAGAGAAATGAAGTAATGGAGATGGTCGGGAATCAATCAGGAAGGCTTTGTTTACCATATGAAAGCAGTTAATTTTACCTTGTAGGGGCTGAGAGCCATGGAGAAACCTGGAACAATAAGTGACATGGCCATAGTTGTTTTGGAACAATTATATGGCAATAGGGTGACTAAGCAAACAATCTATAGTTGAAACAAGAATTGTAATACAGAGTTTTTATTTTACTAGAAGTCCTGCTGCCTAGACGTTCTTCACTTTTCTGTAGTTGATTCCAGTCGGTAGCATTCACATTGCATATTAAGAGAGAAGTTAGGAGCATAGGCTTTGAATACTTTGGGTTTGAACCTCAGCTCCAGCATTCACTAGCTGCATGAATTTGAGAAACTTACAGAACTTTTTGTGTCTCAGTTTTATCATCTGTAAAGTTTAAAAAGTATTAACACCTACCAGGCCAGGTTATTTCAAGGATTAAATGATTTAATATTTTAAAATGCTAAATAGGATTGCCAGGTAAAATACAGAAGTCCCAATAACATTTGAATTTCAGATAAATCACAATTTAAAAAATATGTATATAGCTATGTCCCCAAAATGCATGTGTATAATCCATCACTGCATGGGGCATACTTTTGTTAAAACATATATATTTTTGTTTACCAGAAATTGAAATTTAACTGGAGGCCCTGTATTTTTATTTGCTGAATCTACTTTGATAAGGCTTCTTTTCACATGGAAGCATTTAGATGTTTTAACTTAGTTAAACCAGTCCTCTCAGTCACTTACCTTACATTCAATTACCCAGTTATGTACAGTTGAGAACTGGTAGGCATTTGGGTCTGAAATAGTTCTCAAGATTATCCAAGACTTCTTCTTTTAACAAGTTACATTTTCCAAAGTTATATAGAAATGGACAAGTATTCTCTGATTCTTAGGTACCTAGATGTGCTTTAACAGCAAAAATTGTGCTTTTGAATTTCATTAAATAATTTCATCTATGACCTTAAAGGGAATTTCTTGGATTTTTCTGTACAGCTGCTATCAAATATCTTTTATATGTTTATGCACATAAGTAAATTATTCCAGAGCCTGGAGTTATGAAAAAGAATCACCCTTTTGAATAATAGGCTTATACATTTTACTAGAAACAAAACTATGCATCCTTCCTCTGCCTCTCTTTGTCGTGAAGCTCAGAGTTAAGTTTTCTGATTCTTTCTCTTTTCTTGGTAGTCTCCTAATGTTCTTCTATAACTTGAAACTTTCCTGCTACTCTTATTATAAGATTTATGTTTGACTTTGTAGTATTTGATCTTATTAATGCAGTAAAGTTACTTGGGAACAGATGCAGAATTTACATAGTTTTAAAAAATCTAAATGAAATCCTAAAGTTTTAAATTCCTAAATGTCTTCTATTTGCTGAGTTTTTAAAGCAGTGTTCCGTTTCTGTGTGCCTCCAGTACTGAAATTTAACAGAACAGAAGTCAGTTAACAAAGGTACAAAGGTGAAAACAAAGGAAGGGAGCTTTGCTGTATATCTTCATAGGGAAAATTGTTGAAATTATATGCATAAGGCAAATCAACCCATGGAATAGGAAGATAATATTATCTCTTCCTTTCCCTTCCCCCACCCTCTTCTCTCTCTTCCTTTAATTTTATGTATGAGCAGAAAATGAGGAAACAAAAAATGTCTTTTTTATTCCATGTACCCATTTGAAACCGTTATGCACCCCACAGAATCCAGGTTCTTCTAATCCAATCTTGTGGTGGCAGATCCGTTTGATTACATTGTTTCCATGGAAAAGTCCTGCCCAGCTGTGATTAGTTTTTGACTCCACCCATTTAAGGTAGGTCTTAATCAGCTTACTGGATTCCTTTAAGCAGGAGACATTTTGGAGAAAGCACCGATGCTTGGAGAGCTGACACAGAAAATTGCTGACACACTGAACTGAGAGAATTCAGATGACTGGAGACAGAATTGCCCCAGAAAATGCCAAGCAAGGACCCAAAAGGACCCAGAACCTGGACAGAACTGAGAGAAGCTAAGAGATAAAATCCAGTTTGCCCTGGAGAAGCTAAGAATGCACCCAAAGATGCTTAGAGAGAGAAATGACCTGGAGAAACTAACAGAAGACCCACCGGACACAGAGTAAGCCACTGGAATCTGTAGCTGAAAGAAGTGAACCAGGATCAAGGACCAGGGGACGTCACCCACTTGCTGACAGAGGTGTTCCAGATGCTGGCTGCCTCTCCTCTGAGAAGGTATGCTCTTGTTGGTACCTTAATTTGAACAATTTCACAGCCTTAGAATTATAAATTATAACAATAAATCCCCTTTATAAAAGCCAACCCATTTCTGGTATATTGCATTCCAGCAGCTTTAGCAAACCAAAACACTCCACATACATCTTTTCTACCATCTCTTGCACACACATAAGAATTCTACTTGCCTGGTCTCAAAAAAAGGACTTAATAAACTTGTTCACAGCAAAATGATAGCAGTGCCTGTACTCCAGGAGTATGCATACATTTTACTTTGTAACACCAGCTTAAAGAAAAGCAATACCGCTCTGCTATTCATGCTACAATTTTAGGCATTGTGACACCAAAGTCTAGCTAATATTTGAGGGTATACTAGTTTAGCTGATACCTCTCAATTCACGTTGGTGATACTTCTGTGGATTCACTTAGTTTGCAGAGTTAGTCAGAAGTATGAGAGAGAAAACAGGAAGCCTTTTTCTTCTTTGCTATGGAAGAGAATAAAAATCTTGAGCTTAATTATCTAATTATTAAAATTAGATAACAGAAAAGACAGACTAATAGTGTCATTTTAATATAAAATAATATTAATTGCGTATGAGAGAGAATACAAAGAGAGCAATGTCAGTGCTAAGGAAAACAGAATAATTATAGAAAGAAAACACAAATAAATGCGTTTTTTAAATAAGGAAAAATATGCCTTCATCTCTCTTAGAATGCCATACTGTAAGACTTTAAAAACCTTTGCTAACGACTGCATGAATATTAAAGAATACCATAAAAAAATCTTTAAAAGAAGTGATTTATTATTTAATGTTTATCTTGTTTTCATGATTGTTGCCAAGCAAGCAACTTCCTAGTGGTCAAATAAGAATGTTTTCATATTTTAGTGCTGCAACCTTAGTTCATCTATTATTAATACAACTCATAAATACTCTCACCATCAAAAATAGCCTCGAACAACTTTATCTGGGCAGATTCAGACTTCATTTCTTCCCCAGAGATTTCTAGTTTCTGGACTATAATTAGTTGTCATCTGTTCTGACGGAGAAGATTCTACCTACCTTCCCCCATGTCTCAATAATGTTCGTGACACATTCTATATCCTGAGGCAACCTAAATAGTTTACTAAGTGACGCACTAAAAGAGAAAGAAAAGGTAGACTAGAAAAAAATATATATTTTTTTAGCCAAAAGTTAATTAGGTGTTTTTTGTGGAATTATTTTCCCCAAAGCAGTCATATTTTACCAAATATGTGACTCATATCATGCCGCCCTTTAAAATAATTTTAGCCACTTGTTTTCACACTCTAATTGTACATCTGTAACAAAAAGAAAGTTTTTCTTGCTAATTAAAAGCCCCCTATTAAAAATCTTACATTGCTAAATAATTCATTTAGATATAACACTCGTAAGCTCTATAAAATGTCTTAACTGTCATTTATTTCCCATAACAACTCACTGAGATAGTAAATGGCCATATAAAAATTTCAGTAAAGTATACCCCTGATAAATAACACTACTTCACAGCCACAATTAGCATAACGACATTGGTCTTTCTCTAATGAGCTCAAGGGATATATAAGCCCATCCTCAACAGTGCAAGCTGTGACAAACACTTCCTGAAGAAAGGCTAAAAATAGTCATAGTATAATCAGGCCAATACTTCACTATCACTCTTTTGACAAAAGAGGAAATCATCCTGTTTTTGAAGGCAGATATTGGCTGCATCATGTATAGCTGTGTTTCAACCTTCTTGCAAATGAAAAATAAAATTTGTTTGGATTCCTAATGTTTGCTAGGCACTGTACTCCTTTACTTTAGAGAAAGCAGTGAGTAACACAAGTTATGGCTTTTAAGGAAAGTTATTGAATTGGTAGTACTTAGGAAGATATAAATAATAAATATTAATAATAAAAATAATAAAAAGTAAGAGAATATTTATAGTATAACTTCATGAATAGTACATTAAAGGTTGTGGCACATGTATGAGGTCAATCCTCATCTTTTCCAATTTGAGAGTGAGGAAGAATGAGTAATAAAATCTTCATGTAAGAAATGATATCTGTGACATCAACAGGTGAAAGTTTCCCTGGCAACGTGGGACATGATTCCCAGGGTTGAACCTGGCCCTGTCACTGAGGGATCAACAATGCCTTCCTGACCAAAAGGGGGGAAGAAATGTAATGAAATAAGGTATCAATGGCTAAGAGACTTCAAATAAAATTGACAGACTATTCTGGAGGCTATTCTTATCCAAGCTTCAGCTAAATATTGCCAATTACCATGGTTTGCCAAACCCCAACCACCATCATTCTTGTTAATCCTAAAGGAAACCTAGGGCTCTCTGAAATTCTACAAAACATTCACACACTATGATTACTTTTCATACACCTATAACCTCCAGATGATTCCTAGGCCCGGTGAGTCCTGAAACCCAGGGGGGCCAGCCTCTCTGAGAATATCAGCTAATTCCATTCTCCTATTCAATAGTGTCAACACTCCTTTTTCAACATGAAGAAGTTAGAATGGGCATAGCCCAAATATTCCACATTGCTAAATAATTCATTTAGATGTAACACTCATTGGGAGAAGAATCAAAGGTGCAAAAGGAGTTATAACAGAGAAGATAGGATTTAACAAATGAGTAGAACTGCTGAATCATTATATTGATATTTCTTTTCGTCTCTAGTGTCTTGCAGAAGCTAGAAGGAAAAACCTGAATTTGTGGAACTGCAGCCCATAGCAAACTTTGAAATCCATTCTATAACTACTTGTTAAAATATACTTGGAAATTTATTGTTTTTTGTATATATGTTATACTTCACAATAAAAATATAAAAAAGATATTTGAACAGTTCTGAAATAAATCAGAACTAGTTCTGTACAGTAGAGTCTGTAATAGGAATACAGATAAATCCTAACTTAATAATTCTGGAAATTTCACAACATGCTATTTCCCAGAAAAAACTCTTAATGATTTCCAAATACCATTGCTCATAGAAGGCCTATAAATACAATTCAGGTTATGTTTTCTACCTTTTCTAGATTCTTCTGCTTAATCCTGTTCTACGAAGTGGTGGGTTGGAATGGAATAGACTGGCCTGAAGTGGAGAAAAGCATGTTCCTAGAGATCACAAGAGAAAGTGTTGGAGGTGAAGTTCATAAATTAAGAGTGTGCACTGGGACAGTTCTGGTTATATCCCTGGCTCGAACACACCCTCTATATGTGATTTTGGGAAATTACCTATCCTTTCTGTGTCTCAATCTGCTCATATAAAATACCAGAGATTTCACAGGGTTTCTTTCCATGAGTATTAAGATATTTAATAGGCATAAAATACTATTTAAAAAATGTATGGTATGTAAAAAACAGTCAATGTTAGCTGTTGTTGCTGATGTTGATGTTGATAATGATATTTAACTATCTGGTTAAAGATCAAGGTGAACGTTTAAATGTTGTTGACCCAACATTTAATATATAGCTCAGGTAATATTCTAGCTCAGGTTTCAGTGATTCAATTAAATCAAGCTAAATTCTTTGGATTGAGGCAAAGTGGAATGCATTTTCCTCAAAAATAGTGCTTTGAAAAAATATAAGTAAATTAGTTACCTCAAATTCCCTTTAGCCAAATGAAATAAAAAGGTTTTTTTGATATCTATTTTTAGCATGACAATAGTAACCAGATCAGAATTATGCATGTTTCGTAAACAAATATGAGAATGGACAGAATATATGAAGCAATTGTTTTTAAGCATTGGACCAAAAAGGGTGCAAGACCATTTTATTTTAAAGACGAGAAACACATAATGTGAGCTCTGTATTTACCCTGGCTCCTTGCTTAGGTGAATTTTTATATCACAGCACAGGAAAATGGAAACCAAGAAAAAAGCTTCAGTTTCTATGAATAAAACAGACAGAAATAAGAATTCAGAGCTTCTGAGATGGAAGAAGTTCATGAAGAAGGGTTGTAGAAAGGAGAGAGCTGTGTAAGGAAAGAGGGCACTATATCAGCATGTTGTATCTTTTGTCTATTGACTGAGAGCAAGGCTATGCATGCTTAGAGTGAGGTATCAAGAACTGGTAGAGAGCAGCTTCTTGGCAATTAAGAACTGACTAAAATGACCAGTGGTTACTTAATTTTAGTAAACATTAGAGCATGGCCCAGCTAGAATGGTGAGTCTTGCAAAGCACCCTAGGTAAAGAGTTGAGACACCAGAAAGAACATGTCCCAGAAGTAAGAACCATGACCTAGAAATAAGGAAAAAATTAAAATAGAGCCACTCAAGGCCATATAGTAATCAGTCATTCATTTAACTGTCTGCAAGAACAAATAACATTTTAAAGTAAGAAAACATAACCCGTATGCCTTACAATATTTTTTCACATGTCTAACAGTTATTAGACATGTGAAAAACAGAAACCTGTATTCCAAAGTCAAGAGAATAAAATAATTGATAGAAACAGATGTCAAGATGATGCATATCTTGGAATATGCAGATAAGGACTTAAAACAAATATTATAAATGTTCTGGGATTGGAAAAAAAAGAGGCATAATTGAGTGAACAAATTGGAAACTTCAACAAATAAATAGAATCTTTAAAAACTAATTCTTACAAATTGAAACGTAAAAATCTGATGAAAAATCCACATAATAGACTTAAAGGTAGAAAATCAGTGATCTTAAATTCAGATCAAAGGGAATAATTCTAAATGAAGCAGAGCAAAGAAATGATAGAAACTTTATTATTTGAGGGATCAAGTAGTCTGTCAAACATGTCGTACATATAATTGGACCCACAGGAAGAAAGAAGGGTCAGATATAAGGAAGGATATTTTGAAGAAATAATGACCCCAAATTTCAAAATTTGGTTAAACCAAAATATGAGTTCATGAATCCATGAAGCTCAGGAATCCCAAACAGGATAAACATAAAGAAAGAAAGTTTTCTTTAGCACATTGTTGCCAACTGCTGAAAAGCCAAAATAAATAGAAATCTCAAGAACAGGTACAAGAGGAAAAAATACATACAAGGTATCAGGGTTAAAAATCCCAGCAGATTTATCATCAAAAACACTGAAGGCAAGAACATGGAAAAAAATCATTAATGTGTTCTAAAAAAAAATTGTCAACCTAGAATTCTACATCTACAGAAAACATCCTTCATAAATGGAACTAAGATTGAAATAAAGATATTTTCACATATAAATTAAAAAGCTGAAAGAATTTGTTTCTCTAGGTAAGCTCTACAAGATGGTTAAAGATTTCTTCATGCTGAACAGAAAATTACCAAAAAGAAACTCAGGTATACAAGAAGAAATGAAGGTGGCTGGAAATGAAAAATATGAGGATAAATATAAAGATTATTTTAGTTCATTTTCTTAATATATTTGAAGGACTACTGATTTTTTTAAAGCTAAAATAGCATTATTACATATGTAGAAGTAAATTACATGACAACAAAGGCCCAGAAATTTGGAAGGGTAAATGGAACTATATTGTTTTAATGTTTTGCGCTCCATGTCAAGTAGTATAATATTAAATCTTTTGTAGAAATAAGTTGGGAAAAATTATACTACCTAACAATATGTACTGTAGCAATCAAGAAAATGTGATTTTAGCATAAGGATAAAAACAAATATATTAATGAAACAGAATAATGTCCAGAAATAGACAGCATATAAGCTAATTGATTTTCAATAAACTTGCCAAGACAGTACCATTGGAAAAGAATAGTCATATAACCATATTGAAAAAAGAAAAAAAAAGGTCTTACTCTCTACAATGCACCATGTAAATTTCTAAAGTTTATAGAAGAAATTATAGGCAACTGTCTTTCCAAACTTTGGTTGGACAATGAATATTTAAATAGGACACTAAAACACTAATTATAGGAAATCAGTAGGAACAAAAGTTAAATTGAATTTCACTAAAAATTTAAAACATGTGCTTATCAAAGAATGCTTTAAAAGGGAAAATGGCAAACCATGCGCTGAGAGAAGATGTTTACAATATGTCTTGCATCTTAATTCATCATGCCACTTAGACAGCTACTATACAGTGGGTTGGTTTAAACAACAGGAATTTATTGGCTACACTTCCGAGACTATAAGAAGTCCGAAATTAAGGTGCCAGAAAGGCTTGCTTTCTTCTAGAAGACCAGTGATCTAGAGCTGGCTGCTGGCCATCTGTGGGATTCCTTGGCTTATATCCCTGCATCCCATCACATGGCGACGTCTTCTTCTCTTTCATTCTGTGACTTTGGGGTTCTTTTTATAAGGCCTCCAGTAATCTGGATTAAGACCCACCCTAAATCATTTGACCACAATTTAACTAAAAATAAAATCTTCAGATGTTTCGATTTGCAATGGGCTCACACCCAAAGGAGTACAGATTAAGAACATGTTCGGTTGGGGTACATAATTCAACCTACTATATCTTGAATCCACAATAAACTAAAATTGAGCAAAATATATAAATCATTTCACAAAGAAAATATTTGGATGGCCAGAAATCACATGAGAAAGTGTTCAACTTCATTAATAATCACATGAGAAAATGCTCGACTTTGTTAATAATCAGGGATGTGCAAATTCAACCCCAATAAACTTCTAAGGAACATACACTTGAATGGTTAAAATAAGTAAGTAAACAAACAACTAAATAAATAAGTAAATAAAACTCTGCACAACATGTTAAGGAAAGTTTGGAGCAACTGTAACTCCTATACCTCGTGGGTGGGAGTGGATGATTGCACAGGCTTTGGAAAACTGTTTTTTATAAAAGTAAATATACATTAGCCTAATAACTTACCTCTTAAGCATTTACCCAAAATAAATAAAATCTTTGTTAACAAAAAGAGTTAGGAGAAATGATAAACATAGATGGTACATTCATGCAACAGAAGGCTACTCAGCATTAAAAAGAAAGAACTAACTGAGAAATAAATAGTATGTTGAGCAAAATAAGCTAAGCATATAAATGCACACATAGTGTATTCTCTATATGAGGTTTAAAAAGGGAAAATTATTCTTTGGTGCTACAAATCAGGACAGTGGTTAATTTGGAAGCAGCATGTGGGCATTAACTTGAAGGGAACACCAGAGAACTATGTGGGGTAATGAAAAATTTACATATAATTTGGGCTATTGGTTACAAAATATAAAGCTGCATTCCTAAGACCTGTATATTGGATTGTGTTCAAAGTTTACTTCAATAAAAATAAAAAATTAAGAATTAAATTTAAAATGTTATGGTAGAATATTTCCCTTCCCCTCACTTGTCTTAATTTTAATGCGAAAAAGATTATACTTGTTTCCAAATGAGAGCATCTATTTCAAGACCCCATTTCTCTCTCCTTCATTTAGTTACTACTCTTTATGGCTTCAGAGGGTGGGATATGACAGCCACAATATGTGTTATTCATTGATCCTATCTTTATCAGTAAGTGCGTTCACAGCAAAACAAAACAAACAGCAATAATTAAAAAAATCATGAGTGTATATTATTCATTTGAATTTCCTTTCACCTATAATAAGAGCACAAGAGTAGTCCAGAGATTCTGGGATTCTTCACACACATTGAAGGATGAGTGGATAAGTGTGACCAGCTCTTAATGTATAAAGAGCTAAGTTCTAAATTTGGAGATGGAAGAGAGAAGTCCCATTTCAATCTTAAAACATATTCTCCAACTTGATTTTATCAGAAATCTCTGTCAGTTAGATATTATTTAGCACTTTCTTAGTCCATTAACAAAGCTGATACTCAGATATACATTTGGTGTTCAGCATTAGTTTTCTAGATGGATGATGGATAGAGATAGATAGATAGATGATAGATAGATAGATAGACAAATGATAAAGGAAAAAAGGATAAGGAAGGAAAGAAGGAAGGAAAGGAGGAAGGCAAGAAAAATTAAGAAGGAAGGAAGGAAAGAAAGAAGAGAAGAAGGAAGACATATAATTTGGGGGGGACCTTGATGAATGAACAAAAGCATTTTGAAAACCAATGAAAAAGTCATTTAGTTATTATAAACAGCAAAAAGCAAAGTAAGTTTAGAAATAATAAACAAAACTTTAACAGCATACACTCTCAGAAAAGCTTCAACATTGACCTTATATAATTTATATATTAACATAACTTGATTATGCAATGAATTTTATAATTTAAATATTTACACAATATGTAGTGTTTATAAGATTAGAAGCCAACAAAAATTTAAAAATAAAATTTTTCTATGAAACAACATTCAAATTATCTAAACAAATTTAATGCAACAAATGATATGTTTTATTAACACTAAATCCCTGACTTGATGAAGAATATGGCACTGAGATCTAAAGAATAGGACTGCCATACTCAGCCACAGACTCAAGGGGAAAACCGACTTCTGACTAGAAAGAGAAGAAGAAAAGATCAGTGACTTAAAAGAAATTGTGCACCTGATGCACAGAGGAAAAAGGTCTGAGAAAAAAAATGAGTAGCATCTTAGTGATAATGGAGGCAATATTAAGCAGTCTGATATGTAGCTACAGTCAGAGAGGGAGAAAAACAAAAAGTGCAAAAATCATGGCTGCATTTTTTATTCTAAATTAAATGAAAAGAGGTGCAAGAAGATCAATAAATTCTATGCAAGTCGAACACAAGGAAAGGTATACCAAAGCACATCATAATAAAAAAGTTAAAAACTGGTGATAAGAAGATGACATTAAAAGTAAAGACACGTATTATGGAAAAACTCGACAATGACTACTGATTTCTTCTTACAAGCAATGCAAGACCAGAAGAGGAGAGAATGGCTTCTTTAACATGATGAAATAAAAGCAACCATAATGAAATATCCAACAAAAATTTCCTTCAAAACTATGTTTGAGTCTTTGATCAGATTCATGGTGTTCAGTGACATGAGATGGTAGGGATTCCATCAGATGGTAGGCTAGCCTCTGTGTGAGGAAGCCATGGAGCAGAGTGTCCACTGCACTAAGATAGATACACAAGCAATTTAAGAGAGTTATTAACTTTTGATTTTCACGTCACCGACATTCAGCCAGTGTTTGTTACTGCAGCCTATTCTATGCTATCTGGCTTAATAATGAGGGTTTAATATTAGAAAATCTATTAGCATAATTTACATTATGCCTTATCACATTAAAAGGGAAAATAGAATGTTTATAACAATATATGAGAAAAGCATATGATAGATTATATCACATTCTTGTTAAAAAATCTTAAACTAGAAATCAGATGAACACACGTAGGGTTTTGAAAGGGCTCTAGTAAACACTTTTAATATACTTTTTAAAATAAACTTTTAATTTTAGAAGTTTTGGATTTCCAGAAAAATTGTGAAGATGTTTTATAGAATACCCATATTCTCCACACCCAGTTTACAATATTATTAATATTTTGCATTAGTGTGGTGCATTTGTTAAAATTAGTAAACTAATACTGATGCTTAGTTATTAGCCAAAGTCCATGCTTAATTTAGATTTCCTTCATTTGTACCTAATGACCTTTTCTGTTCCATAATCCCATCCAAGATCTCATATTACATTTATTCATCATGTCTCCTTGAATTCTTCTTGATTGAGATAGCTTCTCAGATTTTCCTGGATTTGCATAGCCATGTCAGGTTTGAAGAGTATCGGTCAGCTAGTATGTACAGTGTCCTTCTATTGGAATGAGACTTGTGTTTTTCTTATAGTTCATGTATAATGTGTTTGGAGAAGACCACTGACATAAAGCTTCATTTTCATCATGTCACATCAAAGGTGTTCTGTTAATAAGACTTACCACTGATGATATTCACACTGTACACCTGACTGGGGTAGTGTTTCTTTGGTTCCTTCACTATGAAGTTACTCTATTTCCACCCTCTCCACACTGTACTCCTGCTAAAAGTCACTATGCACAGCCCACAATGAAGACATGGTGGGAATTGTGCTCCCCTTCCTTAAGGGCAGACTACCAATGTAAATTATTTGCAATTATTCTGTATGGAAGATTTGTCTATTTCCCCCATTTATTTATTTAATCAATATTGACTCATGGGCATTTATACTTTGAGTTACAGTTCAATACTTTATTTAATTTGTTCATATTGTTCTTTTTTGCAAATACTTTTCTTGAGAAATATTCACACACATACAGTCCATACATGGTATATACTCAATAGCTCACAATATCATCACCTAGTTGTGTGTTCATTGACATGATCATTTTTGGAACATTTGCATCAATCCAGAAAAAGAAATAAAAAGAAAAAAGAAAAAACTCATACACACCATATCCCTTACTCCTCCCTCTCATTGACCCCTAGTATTTCAAACCATTCAATTTACTTTACCTCTTATCCCCACTATTATTTATTTTTCATCCATTTTTTTTACTCATCTGTCCATAACCTGGATAAAAGGAGTAACAGACACAAGGTTTTCACAATCACATAGTCACATTGTAAAAGCTATATTGTTATATAATCATCTTCAAGAATCAAGGCTACTGAAGCACAGTTCGATAGCTTCAGGTACTTCCCTCCAGCCACTCCCATACACCATAAACTAGAAAGGGCTATCTATATAATGCATAAGAATAACCTCCAGAATAACCACCCACCTCTGTTTGAAATCTCTCAGCCACTGACACTTTATTTTGTCTTATTTCTTTCTTCCCCCTTTTGTTCAAGAAGGCTTTCTCAATCCCATGATGCTGGGCACTAGCTCATCCCAGGAGTTCTGTCCCACATTGCCAAGGAGATTTATATCCCTGAGAGTCATGTCCCATGTAGTGGGCAGGGCAGTGAGTTCACCTGCTGAGTTGGCTTAGAGAGACAGTCCACCTCTGAGCAACAAAACAGGTCCTCTGTGGGTGACACTTAGGCATAATTATATGTAGGATTAATTTATCTTTTGCAGAAATAAGTTTCATAAGGGTGAACCTCAAAATCAAAAACTCAGCCTATTGATTTGGTTGATTCAAATTCCATGTACTTATGGTGTTCAACTATTGACCATACAAGTTAAATTATGTAATGAGCTACCCAAAATATAAATTTTGCATCAAATGAACATCTCTCCCTTTGGTCTCACACAGAAATTGAAGTTTTAAAATATGGGCACATCACTCTTTACCCTGTATTTTTATTTACCTTAGTCCTGTCCAGATCAGCTTCATTAATATCTCTAGTTGAAGTCAGATTCCTTTTTCAGCTTTTTAAACAGCTCCTAGTTTATGGGGTAATGTTGACTTGCATAGTCTCAGAGCTCTAACTCTGTCAGGTGTCACATAAATACCAAAGTTTCTGTGAACCACCAGGTTATATACAAACAGCTCAATATCTCAGAATTTAGAAATAGCAACTACAACTCCTGAACACATGTGACTGATGTAAGAGCGTACAATCTAGAACTCTTTACAACAGGCCCCAAACTGATAACCCATGTTCTCCACTTCAGTTCACCGAGTTTGTATATTATAGTTAATCCACATGAGTGAGCCATGATAATGCTTGTCTTTTGTTTTTGACATTTCATTCAACATATGGTCCTTAAATTTTATTCACCTAGTTGCATGCCTCACAACTTCATTCCTTCTTGTGGCCACTCAATAGTCTGTTGTATGCATACGCCACAGTTCCCCTTCCTTCCCTCAGTCGTTGTACCTTTAGGTCACATCCATCCATTGTGGATCACAAGCACTGCTGCCATAAACACCAGTGTGCAAATGTCTATCTGCATTCCCACACTCAGTTCCTCTGGGTAGCTCATATTGTTCTGCTTTGGCATTGGAAGTTCTTTCCATTAGCTCCTATGTCCCTTTGTCATAATTCAATCATTGTGGAGATTTTTTAGTTTTCAGATTTCAAAAACACTCTTACTCTCTGGCACTATAAATGCTTTAGGGTCATTTTATATCACTCGTGCCCATTCCCAGAATCAGCCATTTTTCCCAAGTACGCTCCATGTTTGTTAGAGATTGGTATTAGGAAACAAAATCTGCACACTAGGCTTGCTCATTTCTACTAGGGTGTCATTGCTTTTAGAACCTCTTAGCTGATAGAGCAAGGAAATGTATGTATTCCACATTTTAAATATTAGAAACATTTTTATTAGAGTTATGAAATGTGCATTGGTGCCCACTGCCATCACTTCATTTCAACAGTGTATAAACAGATCCTAAAGAGATCCTAGCCAGTGCAGCAAGACAAGGACAAAAAATTAAATATCTAATAAAGTAGAAGAAATGCATACACTTGAAGCCCTTAGTTTCACTTCTAAAAAAATTTCTTCATATGTACAAGAGGATATGCCCAAGCAGGTTAATAACAGTGTTTATAATAATAAAAATTGAAACAATGTAAGTATTCAGTTAAGTATAATAAATATCTTGTAGAATATCATATCAAAATTGTAGTTCAAGTAACAAATTAGAGCCACATAAAATCATATTCTCATGTATATGTATATACACATATGCCTATATATGCATGCATATGCCTATGTACAGATAAATCTGAAAATCAATTTAATAAAAACAGCAAATAGCTGGATTGCAAAAGATATACAATTTATATGGTTGAATACATGTAAAACAATGACACATATTTAAATGTGATGCATATGCATTAAAATGTAAATATGCAGAAGAAGGCAAAGTATTTATGATGAAAGAAAGGAGGGGAATGTAAATTGAGGTGATGTCAAAACTGTTCTTTTCAAGGTCACAGACAAAATCCACATTGCTAAATCCAATGATCAACGTTCATTCATGCCCTTACTTGATGCATCAAAATTTGGTAGAGCTAATGTCTTTATCCTGTAAGTGCTTTGTTCTCTTGGCTTCTGGACATTGCATTCTCTCATGTTTCTGCTTTGACAGTGGCCACCCTTTATCCATATGTTCTGTTACTCCCAAGTCTCACTAACTTTTTAAACTCAAAGTGCCCTAAGGATCACTTTTTGAATCTTTCATCTTCTTTTTCTCACGTCAGTGATTTCTTCTGGTTTCACAATTTCAAATCATTATCTATGTGTTGATAGCTCCCAATTTTTTATCTCTGGGCCAGGTTTCTCTTTTAAACTCCATTAATCTATATACAACTCTGTTCTTGACAATCTTACTTGAAATATCTGAAACTTGAAATGCCCAAAACTGAACTGTTGATTATTCCCCTAATACCTGCTCTACCCACACACATTCTTCCTTATCATTTAACTGAAACATTCTAGTCCATCAGGCATAAACAAAGCAAAACAAAAAGAACAACAAAAAATTAAAAATTGATTCATCCTTGAAGCATTTTATTTATATCCCCAAACTTGACTCCACTTCAAAATATGCACAGAATCTGACACAGAATATACAGAATCTGATAATCCACTTCCCCTACTTCCACCCTGTTCCAAAGCACTGTTACCTCTCACCTGGGTTATTGGAATAGTCTCCCTCCAACTATCCCTCATCGCAAGCTTCACTCCATTGAGTCCTCTTGAAACACAACAGCCAATGTGATCTATTCAGCGTATCAGTGAGATCAAGAAACACTCTACTGAATATTCCCCAGTGGCTCCTCAAATCACTCAGAGTAAGCCACTGGTTTCCTAATGGCCTAACACACACTGCACAATCTAGATCCCAGTCTCATATCTCAACTCATCACCAGCACTGACTCATTGGCCATACTGTCCTCTTTGCTATTACTCCCATCTGCCAGGTATGCTCCCATCTCAGGTCATTGCCTCTGTGTTCCCTCTGTTTGAAACACTGTCCCCCAAATTAATTACTTTATTTTAGTAAGGTATAAAATACATTAGCTGGTAAAATTCTTGCCTGCCATGCTGGAGACCTGGGTTTGTTTCCCGGTGCCTGCCTCTGCAAAAAAAAAAAAAAAAAAATCACATTGGCCATTGCCAGTGGTAGGAAAAACACATCTACACCAGCTTTTAAGTATTTTATTTTTAACTATTTTCTTAAGACAGGTAAACATTATTATAAAGGAGACCATTATGTTGCTAATTATAGTCATGATTCAAAGTACTACTGTTACCTAAAGGGGAAATTCTCTGATTTTCAACAATGAGAAATAAAAGGATGGAAACATAATTCATAAAAAATTTGAAGTAATGAAATAGAGATAAAATAATCAATCTATAGGAAATATTTTTATTTTTAAAGTTAACGCTTGTAGACTTATAGATATAGATCTTTGAAGTGTTAAAATAAAACAAAAAACTGAACCTTGAACTTCATTTGATGAGCAATATGGCTGGCCTTTAAAAAGTGATCTTTATTGTAAGAAGAGCAACTGGAAATATCTCAGCAAAGAAGTGTCTCAGGGGATTCTTCCACCAGAGATAGCAGAAACAACCAAGCAGGAGTGGCGATTGGAAATGACTAGTTCAAAGTCAGTGAACTGTGGGTGGCATGCCGAGAATAGAGATTTTTTTTTGAGAGGTTATAAAAGTTATTCCAAAGAGAAATGTACCTGTCATTGATTTCTTATACTTCAGTACAACGGAAATGAAAGAGTACAGTTTCTCTCTGGAAGATTAAAACTGGGAGTTTTCAAGCTAGCCCTTTTACCATTTCTGAAATCCTTTGTGAACAACTATAATTATTATTGTATTTCCCTTGTTAAAGGGTATTTGGTGGAAAATTTTTTTTAATTAAGAGAATCAATAGTATAGTTTTCTTACTTTTTTTTCCCTCTTCGAACTGTGGAAGATAAGAATTGAAAACTAAAAGACAACAATTGGAAGTCAGTTGATTTCAACTTTAAGCTAAACAAACAAATCTTTCCATCTGTTTGCCCAAATCTACTAGTGACATGGTATCACACAATTTGTTGGTAGTAAATTAATCCCTGACAGCCTGTGAAATTTAGGAGCTTATTAAAATGAAACAACACCATCAATTCCATTTGTAATTCATTCAGATACCTGCATTTTTTATGAATGCCATCACTTGTCTATCCACAAAGGTATCCAATTTAAAAACTCATATCAAGAAAAAAATGGTTGATGTGCTGTATCCATCAACACATACATGGCTTTTTAAAACATCTTTCATGGTTGATTATAAGAAAAAGTATTCATTCTAAAAGAAGAGGTAATCTCCATTTCTTAGAGATGTTAAAAGATGAAATTAACAACTTTCATTTGGTGTGCTTTGATTGTAAGTCCTATTGATGGATGGATAAGTTATATAAATACATTCTGCTGGAATACCTCTATTATCCAAATCATCATCCACAAAAAAATAAGATTATTGCAAATAACCTCAGCCAATTCATCAAATATAGGTTCTGACCATCAAATGGTCCCCTCAGTGATAAATGTTTAAAGTGGAAATATATACAAATAAAAGTGACTTCTTCCATTTTTAATGTCATATCTAAAAATCAGTTAGATAGATTTTTTATCAACTTTGGAACATGACTTGCATAATTTAAGTTAACATATATTTTGTATCACAGAAAAAAGATGATAAAAAAAGGCAAGACGAATTTTCGCCTGCCATGCCAGAGACCCAGATTCAATTCCCTGTGCCTGCCCATGCAAAAAATATATATATTTATTTATATATATTTATAGTATTTATATATATATATATATAGTACCACAGATGTAGAATTCTTTGGGCAGGTACCTAAGAAGATCTTCAAACGGTAATGGTGAGCCCTTGTATGCCAGACTCAGATGATTAAATAATTATTGTTCATTATTCCCAGAGGAAAAATGAGGAATCCAACTAGTCCTAAAATGAAGATTGACAAGTGAAATTCTAGTTAAGGTGATTTAAGTAGAAAACAATTTTTAAAATAAAACTTCTGGAGAAGAAGTAATCTGTACATTCCTATTGCTCTAGTATGTTTTTAGGGGCCAACATTTTACTTAAGTCGCCTCTACTTTGTTCTCTATTAAGACCTTGTCTTTATGGGACTCCTTTGTGATTTGGAGATACGCACATTCACACACACACACACACTTTTTGATCCATTTTAAATATTCATAGAATAAAGCCAAAATAATGTGTAATTTCATTAAATTCTTTGAACTTGAACTCAGTAAAGTTTTGTGATGAGTTGAATAATGTCCTTCCAAAATCCTTGTCCGCTCAGAATCTGAGATTTTTATTTGAAAATAGGGTCCTCTCAGATGCCATTAATGATCAAGATGATGATTCTGGATTTGAATGAATCCTAAATCCAGTGAAAGTGTCTTTATCTCAGGCAGAAAAAGGACACAGAGATGCAGGGAAAAGCGTCTGTGAAGATGGAAGCAGAGGCTGGAGTTGTGCTGCTACAAACCACAGAATGCCAGGAGCCTCCAGGAACTGAAGAATCCAAGAAAAGATACCCCTCTCAAAACTTCAGAAGGAGTATGGCCCTGATGACCCCTTCATTTCAGACTTCTGGCCTCCAGAATTGGTAAAAAATAAATTTCAACTTTTTAAGCCACCAAGTTAGTGGTTATTTGATATGGCATCCCTAAGAAACTAACACAGCTGTGGATAATTCCATTTCCACATCTTCATTGTGTATGCATAATCTTGCTTTGAATTATATGGTGCTGATAAACTTCTTGTTGACAAATAATTCACAATACTGCACATTTCATAATTTTCCTTTTTTGTCTTAAAATTCTCCTGCTTATCACATCTTCCCTTGATATTGCCAAAGGCCATGTTTTATGTGGAATATTTCAAAAAGAAGCAAAAGGGAAAACAAAAGTTCATTTCAGGTTCCAGGTATAAGAATAAGAATCAATATTTAGACCCACTTCTCCAAACTGCCACTTAAGTCGAAGTAGGAGAGAGTGTTGTAGCAAATCTATTTTCCACAATGAAAACAAAACAAAAAGAAAATAGGTTTCGAATGAATTAAAAAGCTAGTTGATAGAATCAAGGGTATTTTTCTCCTGGGCAGGTTACTTTGTCCTGAAATATATTCTGACTCGCAATCATATTTTGTGAGTTTATTCTAACAATTGTAATGAATAGAAATGGTCTTCAATTAGATAAACAACATGACTCCCACACAAAATTAGGACATGGGGGAAATCACTACATTAAAAAGTTATGGAGAAATAAGTGCCATATTTATAATTCATGCCATGTATGGGAAAGTACACATGGGACAGGATGCTGTGAGTGATTGATCAAAAAGATGGTAGTAACATTGGATATGAAGAGATTATTGAGCTGGAAGCATTATCTGAAACACTGTATTTGAAACCCTGGCAAATCTAGGAGATGGCTCAGATTCCCTAGAAGGATGGCTGCTAAAAACTTGGAGCAAAGGAGTGGTGCATACTGAACCAAACTGAAATGCCAAAATTCCCATGCAAGATGAGGCAGAAAGGTGATTAAAGGTTTAGAGAAGTGAATATGCTGGAAGGAATGAAATTTTCACGTCTAGAATACCCACCAAATGGTTGTTTCATGGGAATGCCAAGGTACACTATTTGCGAAGACCATGAGAAATACACTGGTGAAAGTAATTTCATGAAGATTATTTGCAGTGGCTATTGCATAGCCAGACCCCAGAGTAGGATAAAACTCTGTTAAAGAACTTGCCTTGCTGAAGGATGGTAGAATATGAAAACAAGAGTTCGCAACATTTAATGACTAGAAGCCAGGGGCCACAATTATTGCAAAGACAATCAAGGTCAGAGTGACTATGAAGGGGTCTTGAGTCACACAGATTTATGGAGATAATTAATAGAATACAGTATCCTGAAGGTGAAAAGATATGGGCATAAAACAAGGTTAATACTCAGTTTGTAACAGCAGAAGAAGCTAATGATGGATGCCTGGGAGGCAGAGAGTAGTCAATTCAGTGAATTATATGACCCGCTGTATGGTTTCCAAATTTGAGTCACTTTTCAAATGCTGTCATCAGTGCATAAATATGTGACTGTATATGCAGAGGAAAGTTCCCAAATACTATGGCACTAATATTTGTGAATACATCATGCATTCACAATGACCTCCCCAGTTCTTCCCCCATGGGGCCACTGGCCATTTACTCAGGTTAACTATGCCCTAGGGAAGGAGAATATCAAGATCCTTCAAAGACCTTTGGACAGGGGTACAATGGTAGTTCAGTGGTAGAATTCTTGCCTACCATGCAGGAGACCTGGGTTTGATTCCCGGTCCACGCACTTCCAAAAAAAAACCAGACAAACAAAACAAACAATCAAAAAAAAAGCAAAAAAATTCAACAAATAGTGCTGCAATAATGGGATACTCACATGGAAAAGTAATGAAGTGTGACCCCGCCATACAGCATACACACACAAAAAAAGACCTTTGGACAGAGTCTGAGTTGAGCTGTTGCCAAAAGACCGAAAGCCTTATCATATTAAATCCTCCCAATAGAAAACCTCCTTAGAAAACAGATAGGGCCAGAAGACCACTATAGACTACTGCATACCTTTCAGTATTAGGCCAATTTATTTGTAGAGTGCTCAATCTCATTAAGAATTAAAGAAATGCAAATGTGAACTTCAAAACACTATCAATTTATACACATTAGATTAAGAGAAAATGAATAGAAAGCTGGATAATTCCAAGAATTGGAAGAGTATGCATGAGGCACTCCAGTGAGAGCAGGGCTTAATCTAGCTCTTCTGGAAAGCAATCTAGCTAAGCTTGGAACAATAAATACAGCAATAAAGTAGGTATACGCCCAGATAGTCAGCCATTGCTGTGATGGTGACAGAAAGCTATAGATATAGAAAGACACAGCCTTAGACATGGATATAGATACAGACGTAGGCATAGATACATACGTTTTCATACATATATGAGAAACTATATATAATTTTAAAACGTAAAGTGTATTATATCTGTGAAGTGTATATAAACATAAAGTGTATTATATCTGTGCATTATATTTAAAATGCATACAATGTGTACATACACACAGATATATGTGTCAAGCCAGCTAAATTCTAACTTGGTACAGAGACACAAATATGATAGTGTTAATTACAGTGTTATTTGTGTTAGAAGAGAGAAGGAGGCAATTAACTTTTGATCACTGATAGATTGAGCAAGGATGAAGTGATGGGAGCCCATTAAAGATTGTTTAATTAAATAGTACATGGTCTACACACATGTTAAAATGCATTTATCTTAAAAGTATATTGCTCAGTGAAGAAAAAGTTAAACAAAATGAGGTCCTGAGTACAAATCTATAAATATGAATTCAAATCACCTGCACAAAATTTGCTATAAAGATAAGAGGATAGGTGATTATGGGTATAAAATACAGTGAATAAATAAAAATGAGGTAGATCACACACCAATGACGTCAGTGAGGTATGAGCAGAACATGTGATTCAATCAACCCATTGCACATGGGGTGCAAGTTAATTGTATAAATAGCGAAATACGTAACTAAAATTTAATTGCTATACAAGCCATCAGATATATGTATTTCATAATATATATGTATTTCATGTTGGGTTAAATTATAGGATACAAACAAAAATAAATTAATAGTAGGATACAAATAAAAATAAATGAATAGAAATAAACAGAAAGCAATAGGAAATATGTTTTAAAAGAAAGAAATGCAAAAGCTTAATTTTTATAACTCTAGGTTTATTGATTTATACCACTCAGTTCTATTGAATATAATAAGCATGTTTATTAGTTTTGGATTTCACTTTTTAAAGCAATAATAACTTATTCAAAATTGTATTGCCTCAAAAGGTTGTGAGGATTGAGTTAATATACCTGAAGCAGTTACAAAATTACTTGAAATATGAGAACATGATAGAAGTCTTAGCTATCATTATTATAGCTATTGCCCTAAAGTAAAGCAAAGTGAACTATGACAAAAATGGAAATTGGTTGTCTAAAGAAAACAAACAATTGATTCACTTTTATGGCAAAATGGTCCATTTATTCATGTATTAAGACACAAAAAGCGTACTTAGGGTTTGGTTGAGTAACGTTTTTCTTTTATGAAAATAGCTTTCTGCTTGGTAATACATCTTGCTTGGACCGAATAGGTGGCGTCCTTCTACTAAGCAATTTGTTATTTACTATTTAAACCATCCACATTAACCTGAGAAAGAATATCTGTCAAAACCAAGCATGTGGTCCGCTCCCCCAATTTCACAATAGACCTTAGCTGACTCTCATGCTGACGTGTGGTTTTCCCTGTGAGCAGTCTATCCATATAATTTGCCATGCAAACTGGGACACTTTAGGGAGCTGCTAATTATACCTGTAAAAGAGGCATGGTGCAGGACCACGCCAGTTAAAGCGGCCATTTGGTCACCCTACACATAGGTATCAAGACAATGTGATTGCTCTGAGAGTGGCATTTATCTACATTAGTATCACCTTCCTGCAAACTCTGTGCTCTGAGAAATGTGAACAAAAGTCCACTTTGAATCTTATTCTTCTAACTTCTGTGCCACCACATTAATACTAAGGCTATCATCTTATTCCTGAATCACTGCCACTGCTTCCTAACTGAGCTACTGGTTTCCTTTCTCCTCCTACCTCAACACACCATCCACAAAGCAAAATTAATTTTATTAAAACACAAAGTGGATCCTATCACTGTCTTCTCAAAGCACGTTGATGACTTCTCATTGGCCTTAGGATAAAATCCGAAAGTCTTCGTCATGCCCTGCGAAGTCCATCACACCGGTGTCCCTCTCACCGTATAGACTTTACTTGCATTTCTTTCTAAAATTCCTCCAGCTCACGAGGCTCTTACCCACTGTGCTGGTTTGAAAAGAAGTGTGCCCCCTAAGAAAAGCCATGTTTTAATCAAAATATCATTTCGTAAAGGTAGAATAATCTCTATTCAATACTGTATGTTTGAAACTGTGATTGGATCATCTCCCTGGATGATGTGATTTAGTCAAGAGTGGTTGTTAAATGGGATTAGGTGATGACATGTCTCCACCCATTTGGGTGGGTCTTGATTGGTTTATTGGAGTCCTATAAAAGAGGAAATATTTTGGAGAATGAGAGATTCAGAGCAGAGCAGAATGATATAGCCACGAGAAGCAGAGTCCACCAGCCAGCAACCTTTGGAGATGAAGAAGGAAAATGCCTCCCAGGGAGCTTCATGAAACCAGAAGCCAGGAGAGAAAGCTAACAGATGATGCCGTATTTGCCATGTGCCCTTCCAGCCGAGAGAGAAGTCCTGACTGTGTTCACCATGTGCCTTCTCACTTGAGAGAGAAACCCTGAACTTCATCGGCCTTCTTGAACCAAGGTATCTTTCCCTGGATGCCTTTGATTGGGCATTTCTATAGACTTGTTTTAATTGGGCATTTTCTTGGTCTTAGAACTGTAAACTAGCAACTCATTAAATTCCCCCTTTTAAAAAGCCATTCCATTTTTGGTATATTGCATCCTGGCAGCTAGCAAACTAGAACACCCACCTCAGAAACTTAAAGTTAGAGAAGGAGAAATTGACGGAAGTATGTAATAACATGAAACTTTAGCATGTCTGCCTTGGTCTGGCAGATGAAGGGGACAATCAAGTCACAAGGATATTGAAGACCTAAACGATGTAATCCATAAGGTAGTTCTAACTTTGAATCCCAGTAATAGTGCATATAGTTTATTTTTAATAACACATAGGCGCTTACAAAACTTTTCACACATTAAACACAAACCACCTTAACTTAAACTATAAATCAGTAATCATACACACATTTTAGTTTGGCCACAATGCAATAAAGTTAAAATTAATTGAAATAACCAAGAAACAAAAGGCTCTTCAATGAGGAAGCACAACAAAAAATAAACACACAACAACAGAAACAAAACTCTATCTAAAAATCCATTGTTAAAAGTGAATTATAAACAAAAATTGAAGAATTTTTGTAAATGCAAAATAATATTTTGGCATACCAAACTCTGTTACAGGATATATAATCAAAACTATGCTCAGAGGAAAACTCATGATCTTAAATAACTTTATCAATGAAAACTTGATAAATAAAGTAGACACCTCTATTAGTCATGCTTCTGCAGAGACAAAAGGATATATATTATATTATTATGCTAATTCATCATATATATGTTTCTGTTTATGTATGGATACTTATGTATGTGTGTATGTGTACATGTATATATACATATTTATATATATATGTATATATATGGGATTTATTTTAAGAAATTGGCTCATGTGATTGTGGGGAATTGCAAGTTGTAGGCTGGAAATTCTAAAAAGAATGATGAAGGCTTTAGTCTGAGACTGAAGGGGAGGCCAGGGAGTAGAAAAGTGTGGGGTATCAAAGGAGAATTAATTCCAATTCTAGACCCCTCAGTTCTTTGCTTTCTAAGGCCTCCAAATGATTAGATGAGGCATTACCTGGGTTAATCTACTTAAAGTCAACTGACGGCAAATGCTGATCCCATCTATAAAATATCCCTACAGTGAGAACTGGACACCATAACCTCGCCAAGTTGCCACATAAAATTAACCATCACAATACCTGCTTGCAAAAGATATGTGACAAAATAATCTAAAAAAATTAATAGAGATAAAAGCCAAAAGTCAAATTATTGAGTTACAAAGCACACAAAAAAAACCCCTAATTAAAATGATGAAAAATCAGTAAGAAACATACACCATTAAATAACCTAATTTCCATTTCATAAAATGGAAAATGCAAATGCCAAAATAGGAAATGGTAGTGAAAATTTTAAAAATTCATCTGTTTGCAAATATATTTGAGCCTGGAACACATTGCTAATATTTTTAGGAAAATAAAATATATTAAAGTGAAATATTGAAAGTTAGTGAAAAGCAAATTTCAGTACAGTAATGAAATGGGTAATTGACTTTAGTAGAGTTAGAAAAATTAAATGACTAATATCCATGGTAAGCAAGGAAAAGAGGGATTAGTAAAATTGATTCTTGGGGGCTGTCTTCCCCAGAAGACAATGGCGAGACAATGGCAATGGAAAATACAAGGAAAATCAAGGAGATAAACTCAAGATCAGTAGCTACGTTTCATGGAGACCCTCTTGCAATGCATTGCACAGATACCAGAGAACCCTTAACAATAAGGTGAAAAAGAAAAAAAAATCAGCCATTTAACAGCTGATACTACCATAAGCAGGAGAGACAGACTGAGCAAATGCTAGCTCAAGTGCTTACTTTTGGGCAATTGTGAAAGTCTGATCTATTGACATTATTTATGCTGCATAGGGTTGATTGATTGACTGATTTTTACCTAAAGACAATTCCATTTGGTAATGATGATGAGTTTTTCAAAAAGTGTGAGTTTTTCCCACATTGTACCTTTCAAGATTTTTAATTTTTTCACATTTGGTTAAGTAGAGATTTTAAAGATTTCCATTTTAATTTTTAATAAAAAATTAACATATCCTTTAAAAAGTCAAGAAATTCCAAGCACCTTTTAATGAGTCCTAAAATTTTGTTGAAAATTACTAGTTGTCATATAGATTGATATTGACGAAAAATGTATTTCTCAGCATAAATACAGACTTGAAATGTTAATTTATTATCATTCTTTATTAAGGGGGGTCCCCTCCCAATCATTATGACCTCTGAAGAGTCCTTAGTGTCTTTGGGGAAGGAAGCATTAATAGTTATATTAAGTCAACTTTTATTTTTTCCTCTTGACTTAGCCTATTCAAGGAGCCTGCTTTATTGTAATGCAGAGGCTACTCCTCTTTTAGAATCATTGGATTGCCTTGCTTCCCCATAGGTGTCCCTTAAATGCAGAAACATCAAACTCCCTTAATAGTATCCTATTCTATCCTACGGCATCTACTAGTAAGTGCTTACAAAGTATACCACTGTGTGCTTGCTTAGCTATCCCACATCATCATCGCAGAAGAAGGAACTTAAGAGAGTAGACAACACGATATAATTTTGCAGGTCACTCTTGCATTTATTTCAAGAACCTGCTCCCTCTCTGAACCTTGTAAATAACTGACAGACAATATCTATTGTTTTTATCAACTCTGCTTTCCTTTCAGGAGAGCTCTTGATTTTACTGGAATTCACATTCCAGTGTGCCTGGTTGCCTGAGTCCTCCTGTGGCACATTGACAGAGCTTTTCTAGTTTATCACCTTCCAGGAACTCAATTTAATTTCCAACATAGATACCTGTAATTATTATGGATTGGCAGATAAGAGATTATGTTATGAAACTGGTGTAATCTATAATTGATTCAACCTATGTACAGATGCTGAAAATGAGCATGGCTTTCTTATAAAGTAAAAAAAAAATTAGTACAAACTGTATTTTAAAACTAACATGTTAAACATGCTATTATCAAAATAGACATGAAGGTTTTAATGGACAGTAACTTTGTTGACTTTCTCACCATAAAAGAACTGTCTCAGACATGGATGTCTTTTTTATACGAAGTTACATGTTTGTTTATTATCTATTATGAATTATATATATTTATACATAGATTTTACTTCATTTTTGCAAGTTTATTATGAATGTATTCTGAAGATAAAGTCTTCAAAACTTCAAAAAGAACAAAATGGCAATTCAGTTTGCTATAAGTTGGAGTTTGGTTTTCATCAAATTCTATGATAAAAGAGAGTGTTCTAGTTTGCTAGCTGCTGGAATGCAATATACCAGAAACAGAATGGCTTTTTAAAAGGGGAATTTAATAATTGCTAGTTTATAGTTCTAAGGCTGAGAAAATGTCCCAATTAAAGCAAGTCTATAGAAATGTCCAATCTAAGCCATCCAGGGAAAGATACCTTGGTTCAAGAAGGCCGATGAAGTTCAGGGTTTCTCTCTCAAGTGAGAAGGCACATGGTGAACACAGTGAGGGCTTCTCTCTCAGCTGGAAGGGCACATGGTGAACATGGAATCATCTGCTAGCTTTCTTTCCTGGCTTCTGGCTTCATAAAGCTTCCCGGGAGGCGTTTTTGTTCTTCATCCCCAAAGGTCACTGGCTGGTGGACTCTGCTTCTCGTGGCTGTGTTGTTCCGCTCTGCTCTCTCTGTATCTCTCATTTTCCAAAATGTTTCCTCTTTTATAGGACTTCAGAAACTAATCAAGACCCACCCAAATGGGTGGAGATATGTCGTCACCTAATCCAGTTTAATAATCACTCTTGATTTAATCACACTTCCAGGGAGATGATCTGATTACAGTTTCAAACATACAGTATTGAATAGGGATTATTCTGCCTTTATGAAATGGGATTTCAATTAAAACATGACTTTTCTAGGGGACATACATCCTTTCAAACCAGCATAGAGAGATTATAATTAAAACCAGTATGTTATATTAGAAAAATAGGACCATTCCCTACCCTCTGTGAACAAATGTAAACTATGTGAAATATTACTCATACTCCTTCACACACATATACACACACATATATTTCTAATGATACATATTTGGAAAACAATAACTTTCTTCCATAATAAAAGTCTTCCTTACAGTTTGATTTCGATGTTAAAAAACAATGAAAATTTTATCTTCATCTTCTAAACAGACTTTAAAGATGATACACTTTATAATTTCCCATATCTACAGGAAATGTGTAAGAAAAATAAGAAGCAAAGAAGAATGAGGGAAACTCTGCCTAGACTAGGTCCTTGAGACTTGACATTTATTTGAGAGGAAAGTTGATAAATCACATAATTAGATGTTGTTTATGCTCTATTAAGTAGGAGTTTAACAAAGTCTCCATTTACCCTTGCACTCATACTCATGCAAAACTGGAAGAACAGGAAAATTAAATATAATAACATGATGTTATAATAACATATGATTACATGAAACAACAAAAATAAAAAACAACAAATACACCTTAAAATAGTCAGACCTGTTGTCGCCTAAGTGCCTGCCTTATAATTCATTATTTCTTCTAGTAGAAAATTGAGTGATGCATTGGTCCATAAACAAGAATGTACCTACAGTAGAACTTTTAGAAGGTGTCTGATTCCAAGAATGATGGAATAACAGAGACCAAATTTACAGTTAGAAAACTAGATTGATTATATGAAAAAAAAATTGGACTGTGGGCAAAAGGCAGTACAGGACTGTGTCCCCAGAGGCTGGGGGTAATCAGGTGAGATAAGCTCTATTATAACCCTTGCTTTTGAATTACAGGCAGTTTTCATGATGCTTCGCAAGGAGGGGAAACTCTCTAAACAGAGCCCAGTGATCTCACTAGATTAAGGTGATAGATATCAGAGTTAGGGAGGATAAAGCAAGTACAATTTGTGGACCGGAGTGTCAGTGAAAAAAATGTCCAGAGAACTGAAGAGGATACCCTGGAATCTTTAAGGAAAAGGGCTCCCTGAGGAAATGAAACTTCAGAAAGAATCTTAATGCTGAGAACATGGCAGTATTCATAAGATAAGAGAAAGAACATTCAAAGCTTATGGGCTAACAAGGGTGAAAACTTTACACAGCAGTAAATCTGGCATATGTGAGATTAAAAACAGAGCAGAGACAGGAGGGGAAAGAGTGAAAAGGGATGAATCAAGTAAGCAGGAGAGAGATGTTCATGTAATTCTAGCTTTTGATTAGAATTTTGAATTTTATTGTTAATACCAGATAAGCCATTGGAGAGACTTGATATCTAATTTGCACCTGAGAATGATAACACTGATTGCTCAATAGTGAATGCATTGTAGTGGAACAAGAATAAAAATTGTGAGATCAGGTAGAGTTTGAAGTTGTCCTGAAATGGACTGATTATGGTTAAGGCAATGGTTGTAAAGCATTGAAAAAATGTGGTCAGAATATATTTGGGCAGTAGAGTAAAAAAGCTTATTAATACATTAGATGTGGTGTAAGAAAGAAGGGAGGTATCATAGATAATCCTTAAGTTTTTGATTGATACGAATGAGTAGATTATGGTGAGAAGTACTAAGATGAGAGAGGCTTTTAAGAAGTTAAGATTTGTCTATGTTTTGGATGCCAGTTGGAGACAGTGAGATAGATATAGTTAAGGAAACTACATAAACATAAATTGTCTATGTTCAGAGTAGCAATCTGGGAGATATCTCTATAGAGATAGTAATTAAACTCAAGGGAATGAACACATAGGAATAGAGTGAAGAGCAAGAAGAGAAGAGTGACAAAGTAAGATCCCTGGGATACTATATTACTTTAAAAAGGAGATGTCTTATAGGAAAGATTGAGAAGAGGTGGATAGCAGGGTCAGAGAGAATTGTAGAAAGTAGTACTTTCTGGCAGCAAAAAATATATAAAGTATTAACAAAAAAAGAGGGTTCAGGCCATCACATCAAAAGTTACTGAAAAGTGGGGTAAAAGGAAAACAGAAAATTGATGCCAGTTTTGATTACCTTAATAAAAACAATACAGCAGAATGATAAAGACAAATAGTTAACTAGAATAATATAATAGAATGATGAACAAGTGAAGAAATGCATGGGTTCAGACTACAACAAGGAGCCCCCAAATATGGGAATTGTGGAATAAAGATATTTTAAAATGTTATATTTTCCAATAATCTCAATAATTTGTTTTAACCTCCAGATGCACTTTCATTTGTGGTAACCCTAAATTTAGAGGAAAGGGTCCAGTTGTTTATTTCAAAAAGAATAGGTTAGAGATACTATGTGTTCAATGTTTAGAAACATTTCGGACACACTGTAGTGTATTTATTTTTGGACTCCTAGTGTTTTGAGAAGTTGCTCTATAAAGCAGAGTAGGAGAAAAGAACAGTATCTAGATGGAATATGGCAATGAAATCTTTTTTTAAATGTTTTTTAATCATCAACTGTGCTTGATTTTTCCCAATGAGTGAAATCAACTACATATTTACAGGTCCCTGCATTGACTAAAGAGGAAAAAGTTGATATGGAGAAAGAAAGATATAGTTGCAATAAAAAGGTTATTAAGAAGGCAAGAGCAGGAGAAATGTAGGATACTTATTTGTGGGGTGTGTGTGTGTGTGTGTGTGTGTGTTACTTCTTGGTAGAGGTAAGAATGTATCTTCCCCTTTAACATGAATAAAAATGATACTGTCTCAGATTCAGATAAGGTGATGAAACTGGTGGTGGGTTAATAAATAGTTCTCTTAAGATGTCATCAATTTCCTTTATACTATGTTGGTGTCTGTACGTGAGACTAAGTGAAAGGAAGCAAAGGTTTAACTCCAGAGGACATTATGTTATGTCATGATATGCCAGAGAGGGAGGGATCGAGTTTACAAGGGAAGAAGGGTAGTTGTAATATTAACTTCCACTATTAAGTTCACGTCTGAAAATTGTGATGATTAATTTGCAATGAGTTTAGTAAGTACTGTTATGTAGTGTTTTCTTCAATGCTATACAGAGCCAAGAAAATGATAAGGGGGTAGTTGGGTAAAACCATAGAGTTTGTAAGGCCTGTCTTTTGAGAAAAGACAACTCAAAGGAACTATTAAAGTGTGGAAACATGCAATTTATATTGAATAAAGGTGAATGGGGGTAAACATAACATGGGTAAGAAAATGGAACAGAAGTCTTGATAAAATTCAGAAAATTCATAAGAAGAGATAGAATAAGTGAGCTGAGAAATTGGGATGATTAACAGTGAGTGGGATATTTGAAAATGGGCTCAGATTTTTTGGTGATAACAAGAGTATTGTTTTGTATAATTTGCCCAAATTCTAAAACTTACAATTTTAGTAGATAGAGTAGTGAGTACAAATACGAGTTGAGTGATGAAAAAAATAAGCAGGAGTGGCCTGGATGTCAATAACAGCAACAAAAAAGAACAATTGGAACAGTGTGATGGCAGATATTTCATAGAGGTTGAGAATTTGAAGGAGGATGTAAAATAAGTCTTGACCTGTATTAGAAGGTATGGAGTACGTCTATAGCACTAGCAGGCTCCATTTTATATAAACAGTGGTAGAAAAACAGCTTGAACTTGAGAAGTCTTTGGGGTAGAGTTAAAAGGAAACAACCAGATTTCACTGAGAGGAGGAAGATAAAGGGAACCCTCAGAAAAAGAGTTAGCAAGTATAGAGCCATGTTTAAATGCTGGCAGTGCAGAGCTAATATATTTTTAAGGGCTATGTACTTGACAAATAATCTCATGTTTATAGACCTTAATCTTATTCATTGAAATAAAAATTTTCTTCTTATTGTTTAAAAATAATTACATCAATCAGTAACATTTTTTTTCTGAGTTACCTCATCAGTTAAAAATAATTCTTATAAGGTGCTGTAATAAAAGTAGCGGGCAATTAGTGCAATAGCAAGTCTCATAAAAAGCTACCAGTATGAAATTTGTACTATATGCATGATATGTAGATGTAGGATCCAGGCAGGAGAACCAGAATATCATAAGATTACAGGCCACCAAATGAGAAAATCCAGTTATTCAGAGTTGATGACTAGAACATTTGAGTACTGTAAGTCTGCCTATTTCCAAGCCAATGTTCTGTACTGTCATTGGCAACCCACAATCTGTCATCAGCAATATATTCTCTCTAAGTTTATTTCATCTTCTTGCTCTAACTGAAAGTCTTTTTTTTTTTTTTTAATTTTACTCACCTTCCCCAGTTCTTTTCTTCCCATCATTTATTAAACCCTTTGTAGTCAGGCTTTCAACTACTCAATTCCACTGAAATAGCTCTTGTCAAAGTCACTGAAGACATCCTTTTTTGCCAAATCCTATTTTCAACTCTCTTCCGAATCCAACTTGAGCTTTTTACTGAGAGATCAATTGACACAGAAGACCACTCTATTCTTCCGAAACCATTTTCTTCCCTTGGCCTCCAGTACATCAGTTTCCTTTAGTTAAACGTCTGTATCTGTGGCTATTCCATCTTAATCTCTTTTAGACAATCCTCATTTCCAATTTTAAAAGTCTTTTCACTGTCCACTCACACTTTTTAAGCAATCTCATTTAGTTTCTGGCTGCACATACTCCAAATTTTAAAATCCTGTATTCAGAACTTCTCAACATCTCCACTTGGATATATCATAAACAACTCTAATTTAATATTTTCAAAAGAGAACATTTGATGTCCTCACAAAACAATAACTTTGCCTTTCCCACTGTCTTCCACATTTTAGTAAATGGAATTTCATTTGATTTTCAAGTTTTCCAGGACAAAGACTCTTTCTTGCATATGTCATATCCAATCTATGGATACCTTATATCCAACACAGTTTTATTGACTATATCTACAAAACATATCCAGAATCTTATTATCTTATTATATGATCCAGTTTCTAGTTAAATTCATCTCTCACTGGACTAGCACAATAGCTTTTTGTCTCCCAATTTCCACCTTTATTCTGCTTAAGTCTATTCTTTGCTCATCAGCAAAAATGATCCTTTAAAAATGAAAATGAGATAATGCCAATCACATATCCAAATGTACTCATTGCAAATCTAATTCTCTTGCATCTGCCTCTGTGATCCTTGCTACCTCTCTGACTTATTTTGTTCACACCACCCCTGCCAGCCTAGACTACCTGTTTCATAAACATTCTAAACATGCTTCTTTCACAGACCCTTTAGAATAACCCCTCTTGCTTGAGATGTTGATTACCTCATGTCACCATGGTTGGTTTATTTACTTCTTTTGGATCTCTACTCATTTGTCTCTTTTATTTAGAGATTTTCCCTAACTGTGCTTTGGAAAACAATATCCCCCAGGGGGGAGGTGAGTTGACCAGCCTTTCCTTGGTTCAAGGACCAGCGGGTTTGAGTTAGGGACTCACCTGTCCCACTTACACCCATCCGGTTGGATTCGTTGGCATCACCACGGCAGACTTTGCTTTGGGTCATGACCAGATATAATTGTTGACTCCACCTTTCTGCCATAAATGAATTCTTGTCAACTCTTTGTGCTTTGAAGAGAAAATGACTGGTGTCATACTTAGTGAAAGTAATAGGCTTTCAAGAGGTAGTCCATAAAAGAAAACAGAATTTCCTTGAAGTTTTTTTTTTTTTTTTAGAAAAAGGAAATAAGAGAGCTTTGGATTTCACACATTCTCAAGAAAGTGAAGAAAAGGCTTCTGAATATAGAGGATCTGAAGTCGATCAAGTTGTTCCTGCTGCACAGTCCTCCCCCAAAAACTGTGAGAAGAGAGGACTTGCTACCATTTGTGAGACTGAATAATCTCAATAATATTGTTATCCTTAGAATACTTTTATGTTATTATTTTTTTCATCTGATTTTAAATCTGGAGTAAAGCACTTGGTTAATATTATTTGAAGGAAGAAAGAAGGCCTAAAGGATGAAACCAACCAAAAAGTAGATAAGGGAAATTGCAAAGAAGATTCTTTGCCAAGTTATGAACTAATATGCAATTTACAGTCCTTAATCATTTTGGTTAAACAGCTTCAGGCTAGTTTTCTCTTAAATACAGAGAAATATACTGATGAACTTGCTTCTCAACTGAAGTGACTGCTTAACATACTCAGGTGTGCAGCAAATTGGTTTTGAGCTAGTGGAGAAATTATTTCAAGGTCAACTGGTATTAAGAACTCATTGCTTGAAAGTGTAACGGAAAGAAGAGAAGATTTTTAGTACTTCAAGGTGCTGATGCAAGAAATGAGCTTTCCAGAGTAGGGGACAGTTCTGAAATTTCTCCAGAGCCAAAATCAGAAATGGAGACACTGAAATGAAACAATTTCACAATTTTGCTTCAGTGGAGAGGATTCTAAGAGAGGATAAATATTTCTGTGAAACTGGTCATCATTATAGTGAAACTGAGTGAAGTCTATTGTTAACAAAATACCTGAAGTCTACAACCATTCATTCGAAGTGCTTTGTTACTAGTGGCTTGGAGTTTGATTGTTTTGGTGGTGGACTTTCTGAGATTAACACTCTTTTATTGATACCCCTTAAATTGTCCCTAAGAAGAGTGGAGCACAAAGCCAATCAAGGCCAGCTATGGGTTATTCGCAGTTGTGATGCATAGTAGCATTACAATTAGAAGTGTGCATTACACTGCTTCTGAAAAAGTCACTGATCTTAACAGTTTAGAACTAGAGAAGGGAAATTTTGTGGTTGACCAAATGTGTGAAATAGGTATACCTGGGCCACTGAATGAGGAGGAAGCACAAAGAATGGTTGAAAATGATGGCAATGAAGTATCAATTAGAGTCAGTGGAAATACACAGCTCAGTAAAGTTTTGAACAGCATTAAAAATATATACATAGAAGCTATTGGACTTCATAATAAGCAAAGCAAATTATGAACTATCCAACAAAACATCTTATCCTAATAAGGTTGCCAGTACAGCATTTGCCAAAAGTAGGAATTTTGAGACTAGCAATACCAATGGGGCCCGAGAATCTGATAGAAACAAGGAATTCATTAACCAAACTGGCATTAACATGAGTGGATTTGAGAGCAAAATTTCATATGCAGTGCAAAGCTTAAAGGAGTATGAGGGAAGTGCTTGCTTTCCGATGATTCTGAAGTGAAAGTTACTGAAGAGGACTTTCTGAATTCTCTCTTCCCTTCTACATCTCCTACATCTACTCCTTACTTGTTATTTAGTGTAGAATGAATGCATTTTTCCTATGTATATATTAAACCTACCTGGACAAACATTGGTAAATGTAATTACAGCAAATAGTCTTTGGCTTATCTTTGGAAGCCTCTGGAATTATTGCTCTGTCTAGGTTTTTATATAAATAGTGACATTTGAATTACTGAAAACAATGTTAATTTTAAAAATTCACTTTCCTTACTAGAGATTAGTGACACATTAGCTTCTGGGAACAGAGTTGTATAAATTTTTAAACAAATTATCCAAAATGGAAGGATTTAAACCTTTTGAATTGGGTACATGGGTGGCTCAGTGGTAGAATGCTCGCCATTTATACGGGAGACCTGGGTTCGATACCTGGACCATGCACCCCCCAAAATAAAAAATATATCTAGCTAAACCTTTTGAATTTACACTTATCTTTTGTATTTGCTTTTAAAATAAAGTGCTTGGTATATGTATTCTCCAAAAAAATGAAAAAGCAAAAAAATCACATATCTATTTTAATGCAATTTTATTTGTACAGATTTAACAATTGTTGAATTCAGAACCAGAATTTACAAGATATATTCATCAAAGTTCCTCTAACATTTTATGTTATCTTCTAACAGTATGTGCAAACTGAATGACTACATTTTATTTTCATTCAGGTATTGCTATCATTAGGCAATTACCCCCAGGTTGACATAACTCCAATACAGCAGATTTTATATGACAAAAGCTTTCCATTAATGTAACCTTATAAATGTATTAAAAGCCAAAATGAGAGCTCTTGTTTTTCCAGTGTGTTTATCAAACAATTTGTTCATATTGTTGCCTCTAAAATCTTGCTTTGAAGTAATTAAAAGCAGTAGTTTTGTCACCTTAGGGTAATTGCTACTTACTTATTTATTGTCGTATAATTTACCTTCATTAGCTTAAAGTAACAAGGCTAATTGTAGAACAAGCATCAGGTTTTTAGGATGTTATGGCCATCTGAACTCAAGTATTCAGTGCAGAACAAATTTCATCATTTAAACTGTGCACCTATTTGAATGTGATTAAGGAAACCGGTGAAGTCCTCAAACAGGAAAGAAAAGCATATAGTTGAGTTTCACCATGTGAATTTTCATGTTCTTTAAATGGAAAAAAAAAATACTTAAGGCTGAAACTGATATACAAGTATGTGCACATTATACTTAAATAACCAAATTGAGTTATGAGATGGAGATGTTTCATTGGTCTAAGTTACTCATACCCTCTACTCAGAGTTGTCTGATGTTATCTCAAAACCTGGCAAATAAGCTCCTCTATGAATGTGCTGTATCTCTGAATGTACTTATTGCTTCTTGTGAAACTGGTATCTTAATCTCAAATTTAGGCTTTTGCAGTCACCAAATACCAATCCAACTTTAAGTTGTGACAAAATAATCTAAAAAAATTAATAGAGATAAAAGCCAAAAGTCAAATTATTGAGTTACAAAGCACACACAAAAAAAACCCTAATTAAAATGATGAAAAAATCAGTAAGAAACATACACCATTAAATAACCTAATTATCCATTTGGATGGATACTGTTTTGCAGGTCCAGGGATTATTTTTTCAAAAGTTTAGACATCACCCAAGTAATAATATAAAAATACATGAGAAGTTCTGACTATTGTTACTTTTTTCTATCTAAATGCTCTTTGCATATAATCATTAATTTGTTCCTTAAATAAGCATGTACTATGCACTGGTTGAATTCTAGATAATGAGACACTTCTTTGATATTCCGGGTAGATTATAGTGTAATATTTATAAAATATCAATAATTATTATTAGCTGCATTGACAGACTATTATGAACTAAATACTATAAAAAGCTCATGACATATATTAACTGGCATAAATCTGTGAAATAAATTGTGATTCACATTTTGCAAATGATGAAACTGAGTGCCAGAAAAGTTAAGTGACACCATTTCTCAGTTAGTAGGTGGCAGAACTGAGAATTGAAATCAGTCCGACTTGAGATCCAAATGTCTTACTATTATGTTTTGTGAGCCTCCAGAAAGAGTAGACAAAAGAAATACCTCTAAAACTGTGTCATAGCTACCATGATTACTATATAAATGGGACAGTGCTAAGAAAGGTCAAAGCAAGTCAAGAAGTCAAATCCATCATCTTGATTTGAACCGAGCAAGTCAAGAAAGAATCTATGCAGGTTATGACTCCAGCACTCGGTCGTGAAGATAAGTCAGTGTCTGTGAGCTAGATCAGTGGCTGGAAGGGAGCAACTTGAGCAAAGTATTCAGCTATAAAATCTGGTATCAAAAGGAATTGCAGATTGTTAAATCAGGACAGAAGGCGTGGCGTGGTAGACCTACAGAAGGAAAAGAAAAACAAAGAGAGAGAAAGAGAGTCTGAGAAGAGAGAACAGGCATTGCATTAAACAGTCTCACACATCCATATATTTGTCTTATATATACTAGATAAATTTAAAAGATATCCAGATCATCATTTTTTTTAAATGTTTAACTCAGAAAATATTAGCATGTAAACTTTTATTTAACAGTTTTTAATGCTTATTATGAGACTGAAGTGAGCAGTTAAGTTTAAAATGGTTAGCTGATTTAAAGAAAATTATCAAGTACATAATAATGCACAGCTATGGAAAAAACAAAATATTTTAAAATGATTCAGAAGATACAAATGGGTACATAACATGGAGTTTGATCTTATCTTATGAATAGGTAGAACTGTAGGATTGAAAGCATTGTTGTGACAGAATTTTCATCTGAAAGTTTTCGCTTAGTAAGTCCTGTGCAAGTCCAAGGAGAAGTTAGTTACTAATAAATTGTTAAGAGGGAGGCAAAGGGTATAGATGAGAAAGACTGAAGAGAATGAATGTGGCTTAGGGCAAAAGGGAATACTGGTGCCAGTCGATGAAATATAGGACATAGGAGAACTAACATTATTTATTGATTTTTCTTGCATTTTGGTGGAGGTGGATTGAAGACAGTTTAGACATACTCTGATTGAGTGTCTGTGTGCACATATCAATGGGCTAGATATACAGAGATTCACTAAGCACTGTCATAAGGTCATAGGAAAAGAACTTTTCACCATTATGACAGCTGAACTGCTAGGCAAGGCAAATGTCAAAATAGTATAAATATATTTCATGCTGTGAAACTTAAAAGATTATGCGATCAGACAATTGTTATAACATTTGCATCTAAATATCTGGAACATACAATAAAATTAGACTTTTGCATCTTTTGTCGAACATATTCAACCAGAATTTGCATGTAATAGGGCTTAGACTTTGTATTTTTAACAAGTTTTTAAAGTAATATTCAGCATAACCTAGTTTGGGAACCACTTCTCTTAAATAAGCTTAACCTTTCTGTAGCGGCCTGACTTCCCCAGACGAACCACCTCTCCATGCTGCTAAAAGAACATGTGAAACACAATACAGAGAAAGAGGATGTGTCAACTTTTGTTCAATTTGAAGAGCAGCAATGGAAGAGGGGGCAGGATGGTAATACTTATGAGTCAAGCAAATCGGGTATAGGAGATGTGGGCGCATATCTCCCCTCAACTAAAGGAGGCAACTGCTATTCAGCTCCAGGCGATTATTACCTTACCAACATGTATATTCAGTGTTAAAAGCAAATATAATTTTTAAGTGCTTAGTTGGCAACCAGTTAAAATAAAATTAGTCTATAACGTCTGAGGCTGGTTTCATCCTACAGATCATCTTTTTGAAGCTCTTGGTCAAACACACTTTCACCCATTATATTATATGGAGAAAGGAACAATCCTAGATGATGGTTTCACTTAATTTTCAACCCCATTTCTCAACTTCACCACTCAACCCCACTTCTGAATGAGATACAAAATAGAAAGTTCACAATTCTAAGATTTAAGGTGCAGTTGGTCATCGATTGCTCAACTACATGCTATTTATAATGTGCTTTTCTTCTCTTTCTCTGAATATCTCTCTCTGGGCCAGGAATCTAAAGATTGCAGCAGTGGTTAGCATGTAATAGCGACTTTGAGTTTGGGCATTCTAAATCTATCAAATTAGCTCTTAGCAATTTACTTCCTTCTTCAGTGAAGGATATTAAAAAAGATCAATCTCTTTTATTCCCCAAGATGTTAAGTAAAATAATAGCTGGTTGTCTTTTGTCTCTCAGTGTGATCAGAGGTGTGTGAGATCTAGTTTCTTCAAAAACAGTACCTGCAAAAAGGATGTCTTCCATCTTGCAGATATGATAGATTGAGTTATGTACTCTAGAAAACTAAGAAAGAAAAGAAAACCAAACAAAAATGCATTTTATTAATCTTAATCCCATTCATGTAGGTGCAAACTGATTGTTTAATTTTTGTTTGTTTCTTTGTTTTTTGGGAAGTGCATGGACCGGGGAATCGAACCTGTGTCTCCCACATGGCAGGCAAGAATTCTAGCGTTGAACTACCCTTGCACCCACATAGGATTTCTTGAGGATGTCATTTTCAGTTAAGGTGTGGCAAAATGAATCAGAATGAGTAAGCCATGGGGAGGAGCCAGAGGCCAAAAATCCACAGAAAGAATATGACATTGCCATAAGACAGTAGAGTCTAGGAACCCAAGCGTTATCAGCCAGCCAGAAACAATGGACCATAGAAGGAAGCAAACCTTCTAGGCTTGAAAACTGTGAACCTTTAAATTCCTGTTATTTAAGCCAACCCATTGTGTGGTATTTGTGATAGAAACTTAGGTGAAGCTAAGGCAGCAGGTGATTATGTGATTTATAATAGCAACTTTGAGTTTCTGTAAGGAATACTTTCAGTTTTTCATTTCAAACCTACTGTTCATCCCTCTACACCCCAGGCTCTCTACCCAAGACTGCTGACCTGTATTGAGACATCAGTGGTTTCCTTGATTTCTGGGAACTCCTGCAGGAGATCTGAGGAGACGTGAGATGAAGGTTGAAAACTAATTTTCCTGGCATCCTCCCTGCAGGCTTCTGCATCCCTCACCACAAATCACAGCTCCTCCCAATGTGCTGTTTTCTTCATTACTGCTACTCAAAGTGTGGTCTATAGAACAATGCTGGTGACAAGAGGCTTCTAGAAACTTTGATTATAATTTTACAGAGTAATTTTTTGTCTGCTGAGTTTTATTTTTTTAAGAGCAGGATTTGCATTTTGTTTAGTGTATTTCACTCTTCTGATATTTTATTTTATTGTATCTTACAAAAGTATATGTTTGCAAAGATTGGAAATTAAACAAAACGAAAACAAACAAAAAAAGTGGTCCTTCCCTATGGGCAAGATTGCCAGCATTAGCGCATAAAAATATGAGACACCCAGCTACATTTGAATTTCAGAACAATAACAATTTTCTTTTTTTAGTGTACGTCTGTCCCTAATATTGCATTTGTTTTATCTGACAACTGTACTACAAATAGTTTGAGAAATGTTGCTCTACATGATTCTCTCCTTCCAAGTTCTGATATGGACTTTCCAAGCCTTGTCCTTTTAGACATAGGGGTGGTGACAGATCTGATGGTGAGAACAGGAGTCTGCACTATCCCTGTGGTTTTCCAATATTATGCTCATACCTTTTTCAAAAGTTCCTTTGTAAAACTATCCTTTGATTATTCTAATTTGTGTGTGCCATCTGTTCTTCGCTGGTACATTGACTGATACAATTTCCATGCTAAATTCTTCCAATTATTTCAAAATCTCAGTATCCACTGCCCTCCCGTTTTTCTCACTAGATGCCCTGTCCTCTGAATTTCCACATTGTATATCCCAGCACAGCCACCAGGTCCCTAATTTAGGGAAGACAAAAGTCATTAAGATGCCAATCAGCATTATCCAGATGTCTGCAACTAGATACCTGATTCCCCTAATTCTTCTTTCCCCCTGGCTAACTGCTTTCAATATGTAGTTTACTTGCTCTCAGATCTTGTCAACAACCTCTTTTTAATTGGGCTAATTCGCATCCTGCAACTTTGCAATGCAGAAAATGAAATGAACTTGCTGTGAACTAACAATTACTGGGTATGACATTGAACACTACTGTTTTCTGATTTTAGCATTTGTGCCCCATATTAGAACAGATCGAAGATCATCCCCAAACAGCAACTGTTACTCTCACCTTCACAGAAGAATGCCAGAATTCTCAGTTTGAAAGTTCTTTCTCTCCCTCTTATCAGGCAGCTAGTTCAGCTATAAAGAAAACTCTAGTTTTAGACAGTACCGTAAGTTGAGCTAAAATCTGCTTCTTTATAGATTTCAATTATTCTAATTCTTCCATCTTGTGTAGCAAAAATATATGGATCCTCTCTTACATATAACATCAACATTTATTGTGTGGCTAAGAAAATAATGGCATAGTATTAGGCACTCTTCATTAGGTACTCTAATATATAACTGAAATATTTTCAGCACACACATACACATATGTGTGTGTGTTTTATGAAGACCATGCAAATCTTCCTCAATGTACAATTAAATCTATATGCAGCCTAACGATGCCTTACATTACTTGTATTAACTTAATAGGGTCTCTCAAAAATTCTCTCAACAAGCAAATAATTATTTCCCGTTTGTTAGTAAGATAACGTTTCAGGGATTAAAAGGTAGTAACACATGCATTTGGAGTGAAATTCAAATCTACTGCCCATTAGCAACATGATCTTGAGCAAGCTATGTAACTATTTTATAATTAGGTTATGCAACACATAATTGTGTTATTATTAATAGAAAGACTCAGTTGTACTTTTGCTGGTGTTTTTTGATATTGCCTCATGTATCCCAGGAAGAGTTTGCAACAGGACATATATTATTTATATCTTTTAAGAACAGACCTGTTGTTTCATTTCTTGCTATTATCAATGTGCACAGATTTTTTAAAAATATATAAATATGTGAGCATCTGCACTGACTTCCTAGTAGACGTCATTGAGAGTATGGTTAGGTTGAGGTCATGGCGTGGCAAAACATAATAAAAGATGTTGGAAAAAGAGTGTATGGACTTCTTGCTTGTATTATTATACATTTTCTGAGTTTGCTTTTGTATATGTGATGGTTTTATTTCAAGAAAGTGAAATCATATTGAAAACTTGAACCTGCTGAGTGCATAACAGTAATGCCATTAAAATATGTTAAGTTGTATATATGTTATTTTAGGTTGTATATATGTTACTAGAATAAAAATTGAAAAAAAATCCATATAACAGCAGAATACAAACAGTGAATCCTAAGTTAAACCATGGACTATATTTAACAGCATCATTATAAAAATGTGCTTTCATCAACTGTAAAAAATGTACGCCAATGCAGGATGTTAATAATAAGATGATATATGGGTATCTTATATTTTTATTCATGATTGTTCTGTTAACCCACAACTTCTCTAAGTATATGTAATGAAAAATATATATTATATCAGTCTCTTTAAATATTCTTCCTCTTATCTGTCTTCCTCACCCAAACAATTATTTTTCTACATGAGTAAGGGAAGAGAATTGACCAGAAATTTAATATGTTTAAGCAGATAATACGTGGACTTTGTATTTTGTTCTAATATTCAACATAATATTTCTCTCATTCCTTTCCTTGACTCGAATTTTGACAAGTGGAGGAAATCTCAGTATTGCCTTCATACTTGGTATTGTCAAGGCCTTTTCTAAATAGGGAGTCGCAAGAACCAGAGTTTGGATCTTATCTGTGATACTGTTTCCAACTCTTTTCAATAATTCTGGCACCTATTGGACTAACAAAAATTTTTGACTGTGTTACCAGCATCATATGGTCTCATTCATTCATTTATTCGTGCAACACAATGTACTGATTTCTATCCTGTTCTTATGCACAGTTCAAATCTCCAGTTTTGCTGCCCTTATCCTCCAGACTGATGTCAGAGAGTTCGTTCTAAAATTTGAATCTGACCATATACTTGCTTAAATCCCTCCATGAATCTCCCCCATCCAAGTAATAAGACATATGATATCCCTGATACAGAACGTTGCCCTTCATGATTGAGGTCTGTTGTGTCGCTTCAGATACCTGTGCTGTTGTCCCCATACTTGTCCTTACTCTAGTCTACAGCTCTATTGAATTACTTAGGCTTCCTTAAATGTGCTATACTCCCTCACATCCCTGTGTACTCGAAAACATTTTTTCAACTTTTCATTATATTTGTCTGGTGAAGCCATACTCTAATCAACATTACTGAGCATTTTGTTTTAACCAAGATTTTGTTTTAAGAAGATAGAAGGCTTTTGTTTTATTGTATATATGAATGTACAGCATTTAATCCTTGCAACAGTCATGCAAGGCAGGCATGTTTATCCCTATTTTATAGAGGAAATACTGAGGCTCAGAGATAGCAATTTACCCACAGACTCAAAAACCTTTAATGTAGTAGAATGATCTCATTTCAAAGCAGATAATGAACTCATTCTGCCATATTGCTCTTCACTTTTTATACAGTGCAGGATTGAGTTTGCTAATTAATTATGTAGGATTTTTATCTTTATTTTTATTCTTATAACCTGTCTATAATTTCCTTTATAACCCTGGCCTTGCCTTAGTTTGGTATCAAAATGAGAAAAAAATGCGTGTTTACAAGCAAACACATATACACAGAGGGTTGCTATTTTCACTCTGCTCTTCTCTCTGATTTTACACCCGTTTTAAAAATCATTTTGTTGTTTTATAAAATGGGTACAAGGAGGAAAGATGTCTATGATATTAACCATTTTATCTAAAATATTAGCTTTAAAATTATATCATTCCAAAAAGTATATATTATTCCAGCACTTATATTTTTCTTTTTAGCAGAGGGGCATTTACATTAGCAAGATTTTTTTCCTGGACCTGATGCCATCTGTTCCTTTAGGAAAGAAGGCTGTGAGCTCCCTCTTCTGATATAAGTTCCATAAACATCATTTTTTTTTTTTGTCTCCCCAGTATCTAGTTTATGGCCAGGCACATATTAGAGACTTTCTATGTGTTGAACAAATTAATTAGATTGCAACTTTGCTCTACAACAGCTATTCTATGAGGTCCCTGTGGTAGTTTGACGTTGCTATGGACCCCAGAAAAGGCCATATTCTTTTAATCTATTCCTAATAGGTGTAGACCAATTGTAGGTGGGACCTTTTAATTAGATTAGTTCAGATGAGATTCAATTAATTCCAGATGGGTCTTAATCCTCTTACTGGAGTCCTTTATAAGAGGATAAAACACCTACAGAAGCTAATATATGAAATTAAAAGAAGCTCACAGAGAAAAACCCAGAGAAGTTTCAAGAAAAATCCACAGGTGGAGATGCCAGAAGCTGAAGCAATGAAACCTGGGAAAGAAGGACCAGCAGACATTGCCATGTACCTTTCTGTCTAACAGAGGAGCCCAAGCTTGCTAGTAACCAGTATTTGGAGTCCAGGTATCATCCTGTTGATATCTTAATTTGAACATTTCCACAGCCTTATAGCTGTAAACTTGTATGTTAATAAATCCCCATTGTTAACAGTCAACACACTTATGATAAATTGCATTCTGGCAGCTTTAGCACACCAACAGTCCCTTTCACAATTATTCCATATACAGCATCCTTATGGTACTTGGTCTGTTACCATGATTGACAGTTCTCCTTCCAAAGTCTATTTGCTGGAAATGAGCCTGAATTCCTCACAATGTGATCCCAGACTAGACAACAATTATCTTGGTTCCATTTTTACATCTTTATCTAGCAAAGTTTAGCTTATTTGTGTCTGATTCCAAGAGACAACCCGAGAGCAATTGCTACATCTCTCTGTGTTCAAGGAAGAATGCGGCTATTAAAGAAGATAACTTGAAAGACATAAAATTATTTTAATCACACTTTTCTATGATACTCCACTTCTTAAGTCTAGCTGAACATTAAGAGTGCTAAGAAAGCTTAGGGAGACTTTCCTTAGAAATATTCAAGGAAATAAGTAAATAGTAATAATACAACAGGAAGCTGTGGGGGGGTGGTCAGTGTCCTTTGGTGGACTAAACCATTCTAATAGAAATTCTCATTTTCATCCTAGTCTCTCCCCAAACCATTATCCACTGAGCTGTTAAACTGGTCTTTTAAAATGTATGAAAGTTAATGTCACTTCTCTGCCTAAAATAGTGCATTGCTTCTCCTTGTTTGTGAAATAATATGCAAACTCCCTTCATAGCCTTCTAACCTTAACTGGTCTTTAGTGCCTGGCTCAAGTACTTGTCCACGTCAAAAATCTCAGTTGTTATCTCTGAGAGATATAGAGATAATCTTGAACCACCAAATGACCTGGTATTTTTGCACTGTACTCCAAAAAATGCATTTTGAATTGTATATCATGCTTAAATTTTTCAATGTATATGTGATATTTATATACTTGAAGGTGACTTTCATTAAATTAGACAACACAGTTCTTGAACTAGAGACTGAAAATAATTACAGTACTATAAACTCTATAAACCTTTTCTATGTGATATTCAAACACTATATGAGGCTGACATTATTTTCAGGGTGAGCCAGAACAAGTTCAGTTAGAGAAGAAAATTTTATTTTTTTCATTTTGATAATTTGAAACACTCTTCTAAGGCAAAGAACAATGCTAGTGACATTGCTTCTTTTATGTTTAAAGGACTAAAGAAAGTCTAACTTTTTTCAAATTCAGAAAAAAAAATGACACTCTCGACTAAATATTTAAAGATGGTCTATACACCTTAGAATAGGTTTAAATGATTTTTTTGTGTGTGGAAATGGCATGTACACAGAAAGGAGGAAATACATTAAACTTTAGCATTTTTTGTAGTTTATTATAAGAATTTATATGAGACTATAAATATCCTTTATCATATTATATAGTATCATATCTTTTAATACATTTAAAGAACATATTCTGAAACTCTATCCTATTGAAGTATGACTCTGCTCTGAGAATAAAACTGGCTTATTTTTACCCAAGACCAGACTATTTTTTCTTTAGCTAAGATTTAAATGGATTTTAGGCACTCAATCAAGGAGTTTTATATATTACTTTAGCCATGAAAAAAAAACTTGTACGGATCTCCAAGTCTGACTTTATTTCATTGCTAAACTCCTCACCAGCTAGATTTTACAACACTGCATTTGTCTCAGTTCCTCTTTTAATTTAGGTGGGAAATAAAGTGCCTCACCATTTCAGACTTTGGGAGATAATTATCTCTTTCCTCAGAACCAAATTCTACAAGGGCTCGTGTGTGATAGAAACTGATGCAACGGTTCTAAAAATGTGTATTGGGGTTGTTGAGAAGTCAGGTTCCTGCTCCCTCTGCATGCAGGACATGTTTGCAAAAGGTGACCTGGTCAGTGTGACTCATGAAATGCTGATTTAGCATTCTGAGATTTAAGATTCTCTGGACAAGTTGGAGCTAAAATATAACACTCTGGAGAAGAGCATAGAGATAAAAGCCATTTTCTCTGTTTCCTCTTCCATTCCAGATTAAACTCTGTCAACCATCAAAGTCTTTGAGAAAAACTGCCCTGCAGCTCAGGAAGAGAAATTGCTATACAGCAGGAGATTTGTCTTCTCCACCTAACTCAACTTCGCCTAGTAAAATAACCACGTAAAGAAACTAGTATGGATTTTAAATGATGATAACAATATATAAGAGTCATTTTGTAAAATTAAACAGGGTCAGGACTGTGACTTGATGATATAAATATTAATGTAGACTCTCATAAATCCTAGATACAAAATAGAGTGGGACTTCTGTGTCAAACTGCCTTTTATTTTCTATGCCAGTGACGGTTCTTAAACTTGGCTGCACATTAGATCATGTGAGCCAGTTTCAGAAATCCTTCCAAGTTCTTATCACATGCCAATTCAAAGCAGTATCTCTAAGGATGAAACTCAGTCCTCAAAAATTTTTAAAACTCCCTAGGTGTTTTAGTTACCTAGATTGTGCAAGCAAATACCATGAGATAGTTTGGCTTAAACAATAGGAATTTATTAGGTTAAAGTTTTGAGGCTAAAAGAAAGCACAAATCAAGGTGTCAGCAAGGCCATTTTTTCTCCCCAAAGAGTGTGGTGTTATGGGGCTGACTGCTGGAGATTCTTGGTCCCTAACTTGTTACATGGTAAGGCACATGACGACATCTCCTGGTCTCTCCCTTCTCTTATGGGTTCCATAATGTCCATCCTCTTGTTTCCTGTGGCTTTCTCTCTGGCTGCCTGTATTTAACTCCATTTATAAAGGACTCTAGTAATAGGATTAAGACCCATCTGATTGAGGTGGGCCATACCTTCTTGACTGATGTAACCTCATCAAAAGAACCTACCTACAGTGGGTCCATATGCACAGGAATGAATGACACTTAAGAACATGTTTTCCTGGGGTGCTTAGAGTTTCAAACTACCATGCCAGGTAATTTCAGTGCTTATCCAAATTTGATTAAAAATGTATCTACACCATACCTTTGAAGCTAGGAAATAGAGATGATTTCAAATAAATACATTCTAGTATTTATACACAAAAACATTTTAGTATATATGAAACATACTGATTTTTAGTTTGAGTTCCCTATACAGTGGGTGAGCTTTAATTTTCCTCAATTCTAAATGTAGAGAATTGTAGGTAATGAGTAATGCTTAGCTTGTAATTACTGAGCACATAGCTGTTCACCTAACTCTTGTTGGTTAGGAGTTAGGAGTTAAGAATATCTTTGCATATTCCTAGGAAAAGGTTGTATCTCATTTATCCTCTCTTCTTATACCTTTGGCCAATCAGCATCCATTCTTCCTATCCACCCCTCTGCCTCTCAATCAGGTTTAACCTACTTCACCTGTTAGCTTCCACAACATACGCCTACCTCCATTTCTGAAACAAAGGCCCATGGCTCCCAACAATATTGACAATAAATATAAGGAACAATAGAGACTGCAGCACGTTAGGAGGACTTCACCTATGCATATCATCACATCATGCAGGGTGATTATGCTTGTCTGGAATAATGCATCCATGCAACCCACTCCTGGAAGACAGCTGAAGAGTTCCCATATAGAATGTTTGTACACTTTGTGGCCAGTTGGCTTGCTGTTGGATTACAGTCACCTACTGTTCCACCACCCATGAGGTATAAATCATGTACAGCAAGAGGCATTAGCAATGCACATATGCCTCCTTGTTGGATTAGAAGGAAGTATAAGGCTATGTGATTAACAAGCACTGCTTTGGCTTGAGAGTCTAATGATTTTTTGCTGAGCCTGAAAGGGCTCATGCTGTGAACTCAGCAATGTCAGCCAAGGTGGCTGACAGATTGCACATCATGTGTTCACTGGTTCTTATTTCCAGCCAGGGCAATAATGATCTGCCAAAGGAAATGAATCCAGAATCATGGATTCTCTCAGCCAAATTATGTCTTGCTCAGGATAATAAATTAAAGGGTGAGGTCCAATGAGAAGTCACAAATTGGTTGTGAATCTTCAAAAGGACAAGTCAGAAACTTGAGGGTGCACTGTCCATCACTGTCCAGTGACCAATGCAGGGAGTGGTCCAATGGGTGGAAATTTCCTTTCCACCACAAAAAGAGACAAATCCTGGAGGGGCACAGCCCAGCTCTAGAGAGTCACTAGTGGTTTCAGCAGTGCTAGCAGAAAGATTAATGAGCCATTTGCCAGTTTCATTATATAGGGAATTGTGCCCTGACAGGTTATCCAGGAGTATGATGGTAGATCCAGTAGCCAGTCATGTTCTCTACCTCTGTGACGGCCTGGGTCAGTCTGACGAAAGAGTTTCCTTTCCAAATTACCATCAGGTCACAACTTTAGGAAACTGAAAGAGGGGTGGGGAGCAGTAACCAGTCCTGACAGTGGACCTGCACCACTTCCCATGGGAGCAACTTTTCTCAGATTATTTGCAATAACTTATCTTTTCCCTCTAAGGACGCACAGTCTGCCTGTGCCTTGCATTGAACTATAACCTCACCTTTTCCCCACTGATTTGTCTTATCCATATCTTCTGGTCCATGTCCACCCCTTCCTGATAGATAGGGAGTTGGGGAGTTGTGAAGACTCCTCAAAGGTGTCCCATGACCTTTCCCAAGGCCCAACAGGGGTAGGAACAACCCACTAATATCTAGTATCATGTGTCAGCCTCCATGGGTCCAGCCCACAGGGCAGTCACCCCATGTGAGTTAAGCACATGGGGTTATAGGCCTGCTTCTCTTACCCCTCCCTTCTGCATGGCAGCCCTAAACTCCCACTATACTGGGAAACATGTGGAGGGTAACAAGTTAACACTCAGATGATCCCCTGACAGTGGCTGCCACTCACCATAAGAAGCTTGATTGGGACCCTCTGGCAATAGTCCCTAAATACCATTTTTGGGCTCTGGATTGTAGTTGACATCTTTCATATTGGACCTCTCTTTATACTCTATGTACTTGGACCCATAACTCCATGGTGTCAGAATTTCCATGGCCAGTTCAGTGGTGAATTCACCCAGTGGTGGAAGCAGAAATGTGATATTTAGGTATTTCATGGATGTCATTAAGAGTAAGCTCATTGTCCTCATTCTCGGACAGGTTCAACCTCTGTCTTTCTCTCAGGAAGCTATCCAACCTCTTCAGGTGTGAAAGCAGCTCAGAACATCCTTTATCATCTAGGTCATTACAATGATGTCCATCATGATGCAGACCTTTGCCTGTGGATAACATAGATGGTGCCTTTCCCTTTCCATGCTGTTAATTATTTCCAAAAGTCACTTTCCCAAACTGGGGAAACTTATTCTCCAATCATGTTCCCTCCATGAACCTGACCAGATTACTAAGCCATTGGGAATGGCCCATGAGTCAGTAAACAAGTACATGGGGATGTTTGGGTCCAGGGCTAAGAGGAATACTTACAGTTCAGTTTATTGGGCACTTTTCCCAGTGCTAGAGGTAGTATATAGTCTGCCTGAAGCAAGAGAGATGGCAGCTGCCACCCAATGGGTACAAGAGAACTTTGGTTTGGCTTATACATTAGTGAAACAAAGCTGAGCAACTGGTGGGGCTTTCTTGAGTCCAGGTCCCCAGGATGGCAAAGGGAAGGGCCTTCATCTGATGTTGCAATAAAGGGTGATCATTGATCTGGGTCCCCACTGCCAGCTCAGGCTTGCATGTCACACCTTGGAGGCCCAAGTGAGCATAATTCTGCATATTCCCCTTCAATTTGATTATACTCTGTTGCTGGGCTATGCCTGGGTAATGAGTCTTATTATCCAGGAGCAAGACACAATAGGGATTTCTGGCCTCAGGAGAATCTGGGAGATCTGGGTAGCATTTTCCATTTAGACCAAGGTCCAATGGCACATCAGAAGTTGCTCTTGAAGGGCGAGTAATATTGGCCTATGTCTAGGAGCCTTTTGGCCTAAAAACCCAGTCTGAGAATTCCTGTTGTTCTGTCCTTCTTCCAGAGGGACCAGTTAGCATGAATCTGGTTGACAGAAACCTTTATCTCAAATAGAGAGAGCTAGGCTCTAAAAGTCAGGACAGCTGAAACTTTTACTTCCACCTCTTTCAGGGTCTGCTACCTTTTCCATCCTCCATTGGAAAATATTTGTTTTCCACATCAGCTTATATCCAGGTACCAAGAGAATACAGTGATGAGGAATATGATGGCACCATAAATGCAAATAACACTATGTCTAGGAGTGTGGGTGCCAAAGGGGACACTTCTGCTCTCAAATATCCATATTCCATAATTAGCTGCTGTGCTCCCCTCACTTTTTCACTGACCACACTGAGCTATTATAGGCAGAGATGGTGGAAAGGAGGACTCAGCAGTTAGAAAGTCCTTTGTGAGTCCCATAATATATTTTTCCCTACCAGTGAGGCAGTATTTCTGCTGATGGTCAATGTGGTAAGTAGATTAGAACATGGAATTTGGGTGGTCCATCACTTATCCAACCGTAATGGCCAGAATTCATTGTGTATCCTCACAGCTGTCATTAGGATACGCAGCAGTCCAGAATATCAATCCATATAAAGCGTTCCCTGGTAGGAAACCTGACTAAGGGGCATCCAAAGGGACAAAGGAACCAATTCACAGGGTTGCAGTAACCGCCCATCCCCATACCCATGTGGAAGGCCCAAAACATCCCAATACTACTCATCACCCCCTCCTCCCTGGGTCTCCAAGAACAATAGTGACCTGGACACCTGTATCCAAAAGCACATAAAGGTTTGTTCACTGTTCCCAAATTGTAAACATACTGTGGCATATGGCCTTTGGCCCTGAAGGAATAGTCAGGGCCTTTGGCCCCACTTCTAAACCATTTTCAATTTATTAAAATATGGCCGAAGAGATCCTCTCAGGGGCTAGATCCTCAAGAATGGTTGAAGGGAGAGGTGGGAGATCTTCAGATTCCCAGCCTTCTTCCCCTACTATATCTGGGAACTGTGGGGAGGGAGCTGGGCAGGGATAGACTGTTCTTGTTAAGCCCATGGTCTTCCTTCCAGTTTCATATCTTCTCCCAATTCTCCATTGAAGATCCTGTATGCAATCCATCAGGATCCTTACACTAGTAGCCACAAGAATATAGCTCAGCAAGTGGGGACCCCAAATTGAAAAGGTGGCTGTTGTCCCATCTTGTGTATCTCAGGATTTGCTGAGCTAACATGTGGGTGCTGCCACTTGCCAGTCTTGTTTCTTGGTCAATTACCATGGTGGCCACCATCCTAATACTGGACCCTTCGACCCAAGCAAGGAAGGTATAATAAACTTGCCCAGTTGTATCTCTCAGAGGAAGCTCAGAGTGAGAAGAACTAGCTTGTCAACCCATCAGGGATTCCTCTTTTAATAATATCATCAATGCCCTGCTACCGAGATGCTAAATCCCTCCAGTGGGGGTAGAATATCCACGTGCCAATACCCACTTGTTGCAGTGGACCATGGCCTTCCCTTCATTATTCTAAGGCTTAGTTGGAATTTGGAGGACACCAACAGAGTGGGATATGTTAGTCTGACTTCCTGAGGAATTCATTCCAGTGGAGGCTACGGCTGTGGAGTGGGAACAGCTACATTATTAGCCACTCCTTCTCCAGCCCTGCCTCCTCCTCCCTAAACTCCAATTGACTAAAAGTTTTTTGGAGGCTGGGTTGGAAGTGAGGTGGCCAAGACTCCTCCATTCAGCCTGGTTGATCAGGTGGTAGTGACACCCTCATCATAAAGTCAGGACAGCCACAAGAGCAGATATTCTTCAGGCTTATGTCCATATCTATCTTTCATATCCTATATCTCCTTCTCCATAAAAGCTTGTACTTTCATTTTCACTTCCATGGCCTCATCTTGAATTCTAATAATCTCCGGAATAAAGACTAGCCTCATGTTCACCTCAAGATAAGTCTGGGTGACCTGATTAGAGTTATGCCTGCTTCTAGAATAAAGAAAGCTATAAAAGGCCATGAGCTTGAGGAGTTTAGGCAGGTGGTAGAAGTCCCAACATCACTGATCTCAGTAGGGACTTAGCTAATCAACAACCTGGCATTCAGGGGGGATTCTCAAAGTCCCATTTATCCCTACCCTTCCCCAAAAGAATGGAGACAGCATAACCTAGGTCCCCCAACCATGAGTCAGTACCTCAACCTGAGCTGGTAGGTTGGGGTGACCCTTCAATTTAGCCTACAAAGACATGAGTCTTGGGTTGCCCAAGGTGCTCCTGCACAAAAGGAACAAAAGAGCATTAAAAAAAAATGCCTGTTCCTAACTTCCCCCTGTACTCTGCTTGCTGTGACAAATTTGTGAAGTGAGTTGCTACATGGTACACTGTGGGAATACAAACTAATGCACAACAGAAACTTTCAGCAAGTTAACACTTTAATATTTTCACTGCCCACTGAGTCCAAGAGAGCAGAGAAAAGTATCTCACTATGGCTGATCCCCCAGGGATGCCAACTGCTAGGGTTAGGGTCAGAGGATAGCAGTTCTGCATATCCCACTTTGTGTGGAAGAGGGGTGGAAATCTGCACTGCCCTAAGATAGGGAGTTTATACAACTCCAAGGGAAGAGCCCTGCCACTGAGTTCCCACACTGACAAGCACCTGGGTTGCTTATTCCCAGGTTTGGGTTCAAGGTAAGGTCAGTTATTCCATTAGACCTAATGCCTCCAGTAAGCTGCAGAACAGAAACATATTGAAGCATCTGCACAAAATAGAAAAAGAGGGGGACTGGGAGATGGTTGTTAGACCTGCTATGACTTCCCGAAAGGTGCCTAAAGCTAAACAAAGTCATGAACTTATATGTTGTTTTTTGTTTGTTTGGCTTTGAATTTTGTTTAAACCGATGTGGGTTGTATTTTATGACAGTTTAAACCTAAAATTGTAAATAGACATACATTTTTAAAAAACCCTTTCACTATTTCCCTGACATTCTGCCCCCTTATGATTTGTGTCCTGGAAAGAGATATTACTTTGTTTTATAAAATAAATCATGCATTTTGTGGTATCCGTTTCCCCATAGGTGGTTTATTTCTCCAACATAAAATGCCTTCACGTTTTCTTCCTGATCAACCATACCTATTCAACAAAATTTAGATCAGATATTCAATCCTTATTCTTGTTTCAGTTTCCAGTAATAGAAATTTTCTTCCTCCTCCTCTTTGTTTCCTCTCACATATTAATATGTTAATCCTATTGTGTATACCTAAAAGAAGAATTGATTTCTTACCTATAATGACCACAATTAATATGGTGACTAGCAGAGACTAGAATCTCTATTAGTATTATTGAATTAATTGAACTGAAATTTTTTGCCAAGTTAATAAAACTTCAAGCTGGCTTCATAAATACAATTACCAATAGCCAAAACAAGGGCAGAAATGTTTCATGTGGTTTTACTATTTCTGAATATTGTGTTCAATTCTGGGTACTGAACTTTTAGAGGGATAATAGTAAATTTGAATATTCCTATCTGAAATGATAGGGCTGAATTTCTTGAAACTGTTGCCTTTGAAGCAACTGAAGAAACAAGAGATACCTATTCTGATGATTGTTTTCAATATTTGAATAGTCCTATGTTGAACTGGAGATCAAGACTGAAGCTAGTGGTAGAATTTATAAAGAGACTGGGAACACATGGAAGATACGTTTAGCAAATAGAAGTACACACTTTGCATCTTCAGAAAGGGTGACACCTTTTGTCATTTAAAAAGCTCCTAAAGAGAAAAGTGAAAGTAAAATTAGGGGACTTCTCTAATGCTTATTGCTTCCAAGGATATTTGATTCAATGAGGGGTTGCAAATATCATTGAGCTGTAAATCAGGAGACCAAGACAATATTCGAGTCATAACAACAGAATAGCTGTGTAAACATTTTAAAATAACTTTTTTATAGCATTTATTATTTACAAATGAGGGGTTAGGATCTGGACGATCTGGAATATTTTCCCCAGCTTAAAACTGCTAGACCGTTATCTTCATTTTTCTTCATTCAAAAAATATTTCTGCTTGAATTCTCCTTAATCTTAATATTTTACCTTTATGGGCCATCTAGAATTAATTAGAATAAAAAAACCGAAAATGCCTAATTGTATAGAAGAGTGGAGGAAAACTAAGAATAGAAAATATTAAAAGGTTTAAATTTCAGGGATGAAAGTAAAAACTTTTTTATTTGTATGCATTTAAAATGACCCTGCAATTATAATCGGGGGAATATATGTCTAATATCAATCAAGTTTCTAAGTTATTCTTGACACCAATTTGGAGGCATATGCTTTGAAAATTGCATCCTTCATATCAAACAAGAGCTATATAGATAGATGTCATTAACACTAATTTTGGTATTTCAAAAGAATTGAGAATATACACTACTAATTTGGCATGAATTTAATGAAGAAAAATGATAATCTGTAATAAATCATGTAAGTTTACTTAAAGAAATTGAGAAGCAAAACACACATTTCAGGAAAAGAAAAAAGATACACATCTTATTGAATACTTATGCAGTTTTAAAAGCATGCTAGAACAGAATTAGGTGTATTGGTTTAGATTATGAAATTTCTTAACTCTTTTTGATTGGAGAAGCTTCTTTTAATGAAAATGTTAAGAAAAACATTAAAAGTTGCTTTAACAGGAGATATTTACAATAGTTCATTGAGGGGTTATCTACAAATGTTGTCAGAGGGAATCATTTATAGCTCTTAGTAATGTATAAGTTTCTATATCACAATGAAGAATTGAGTTGTGACTGGGACTTGGAAGGATGTTTTGCCTGATTTAACATTTTTCTAAGTGATCTAGAAGAGAAAGAGTATCATTGGCCAATGATTCTGATCTCTCCCACATGCTGAAATATCAAGCCAACTGCTATTCATTTCAAAATCCCACAATCAGAGTGAGTGGGACAGAAAGTGACAAAAAAAGTAAGGTCATATTTTGGGGGAAAATAGCTTTAATCATATTTACAGAGGGATAAGATCTGAGGGAGCTAACACTTCACCCCATCATCAACAACAACCACAACAAAAACTTTCAAACATTTAAAAAACTTCCATTATATCATTGGATCAATGATAGAATGGAGAGCAATTTGGCCTCAAAGGACATTATGATAACAAATCTCACTTGAAAGACATTGGAAATAAACTGAATTGTAATAATGGCAATAATAAGTATCAAGCATCTACTGTTTGTTACATTTTGTAGTCATTTCACAAACATTAAATTTTCTTGAACACCCATGAGTTCCTATTTTATACGTGGGGAAAATGGTACTCTTTAATATTTAAAAGTACCAGTTTTCAGCTAGGAGATTTTGCTCCTCCAGGAGGTATTTTTGAAGGAGATATTAGGGAGAGGAGATACTACCAGCATCTAGTGGGTAGAGAGAGAGGATATTGCTAAACAGTCAGCAATGCATAGAGCAGCCCCCCACAACCAAGAATTATCTGACCCATAAAGATGTTAAAAGTGCTAAGTTAGAGAATTTCTGGTTGAGAAACATACCCAAGAACTTTTCCCTCTGACTCCATCTTATACTTTGTATTCATACTCGTTACACTACGGTAGGAAGAGTTTCAGAGATCAATACAGGGCTAGAGAGACATTGACATAAAGCAGACTAAGTTCGGACAAGAAAGAAAGTGAAACATTTTATTTTATTTTCCTTTATGAATTTAATAAAGATTATATATATGAAATGCTGAATAAAATGATGACTAAAACAGGATCCTATCCTCAAGGATTTTGAAATCACATTAAACTAGGTTGGTGCAAAAAAACTCGAAACAAACAAACAACAAATAGTGGCATAGAGAAGAAGAGAATAAAGTCACAAAATAGGTATGAATACTTGGGGTTTTTAGTAGGGAGAGGGCATATCAGGCCTTAAAAATTAGGAATACCCTTATGTGTAAAGTCGGATTTTTTTTTAGCTTAACCTTAATGAGAAGATAGATTTTTAAATTAAAAACAAAAGTATCTGCTTTGCTAGTAGCATTAGTTTCATCTTTCTTTTTTCCTCCCCGCCCTCCCTTCCTCCTTCCCTCCCCTTCCTTCCCTCTCTCCTCCCTGGACCTCCAGTTTTTTGTTTTGTTTTGTTTTGTTTACTTTTTATTTCCTTTTGTGCTTTCTTAATAAGCATTTATTGATTATTTGATATGTCCTACCACACACAAAATTGAAGGATATTGTACTTGTCCACCAGATTTTGCAACCAAGTGGAGACAGCATACTAATTAAAAAGTGGTTATAAAACAATATTGAAAGTGCCATCATAGAGAACCAGTATAGCATAGTTAATATAACATTTATTTGAGAAGATAAAGAAGGGTTATGAGTCTGATGAGAAGAAGGAGTGAGGGAAGTTTTCTGGCTGATGCCATTGTTGCATCAAGTAAAAGTGGGTGGCTAAACGGCACAGGGAAGGCTCAAGTAAGGCAATGGAAGGCTGGAACAAGTACATGTGGTTCTTTCTGTTCTCAATGCTCTTCTCACTCTCTCCTTCCAAAATGAGCATCTATATCCTCCAGATCTTTGCTCAGAAATCTTTCTTTAGAGAAGCTTTCCTTGACTCCTTTGACTTGATCAAATCCTTCTATAATGAGCATAAATATCACCTTGTATGTCTCCTCATGCCATTTGTTACAGTTGCAATTTTATATTTATTTGTTTGACTATTTATTGGATAAATATCTGTCTCCCCAACAGAGAGTAAAAATTGTGAGATCAGGGACCACGTCTGATTTGGTTCACCCAGACAGAGCACTATAGTTTCAACAGAGTTGGTGCATAATATATATTTATGGAAATATTGAGGTAAGACACAAAATAACACTGTTGTGTTAAAGTACAGTCTAAGGTATAGTGAATTTTGAATTTAAGGAGCATAGTAACCTGATTTAGAGAAGTTCTTTTTGTCTCATTAAAATTCTTGGACTTCATCCAGTAAGTGATGGAAAGTCACTGGAATACTTCAAATGTTGGGGGTTCACAATCATATTTTCACATTACATGGAACATTTTAGCAACAATAAAAGAGGTGGATTTGAGGATAAGGGTAAAATTGGAAGATAGACCAATAGTCATGAAAATATTACAGTAGTCTGGGGGTGAAAGGTTGAATCCCTTAGTAGAACTCTGACATAATATGCATAAGAAAGAACTCACTTCCAGAATTTCAAAAGACAAATTAGTTGTAGAGATTGGAAATCTTTAACATAGGCACTAATGATACAATTCAAATTAAGTGGCCACAAAAAAACAAACAAAAAAGATTTGATTTGATTCTCCCACCCTCACTCTGAGTATCTGTTATGTTTCCAAAATAATCCTGATGCCACTGAGTACGGAGGTAGTTTGTTATCTTTATTACTATTCTTCTGAGCCGCTCTTCCTTTGAGATAATTTACTATAAATCCATCAATGCATTGCTGTGCTCTAAATAAAATATATTCCTCAGGCGTGAAGTCATATCCTGACTTTATAAATGATGCTGCAAGGGAAAACTAACTACATGATATATCTGCAAAGGCTTAAGGCAATTTATTATGGTGGATTTGATTTTAAAATGGAACTATAAATTATATGCAGCACTAAAAATTATAAGGTTTGATGATGAGCTTTACTGTAACTCTCATCTGAGACAAATGTTGCTGTAAAAATCCAAATCAGCATTTAATGAATTGACAGAAGTTGGAGAATATGAGCACAGTGCTACTTTGCAAAGCCATAAAAAGCATGTACAGAGACCTAGGTCAGAAGGTAAAAATCTGTACCTCCTCCAGTCAAGCCCCTGGAGACAGAAAAGCTTGCAAATTGCATCTCTTCAAGGTGTATGGTAGACTGTGAGGCTGAGGGGACAGCCTTGATCTCTGCAAGAACTAGCCTCTTATTTTTTAATGCTCCAAAAAAGATAAAGAATTAGTAGTTGAAGCATCTGTTCCTGCACATGCCGAACTAAGGATTAATCCTGTATTTAGTGTAGTCACAGACTTTCTCAAAGGGAAGAGTGATCTGAAAATATAAATTACCAAAAGGATTTTTTCCCTAGAGTGTTAATAACAGGTCAGGAATTACTCTAACAAGGAAGGAGACAGGCAGAACTCTATTGAAGATCTAATCCACCCTGTTACACACCCACACTGTTTACTTTGGGGGGAAGCAATTTAATTTCATCAGGAAAATACAGTTTCTGGCTGCAATCTCTATTAAATGTTTAATTAAAGTTAATGGAAAGTCTCTATTTTAAAAAGTAATTAAACACTAGAACACGAGAAAATGTCTTTCCTCCTTTTGGTTGTTATTCTTTTAGAAACAACAGCATCATTTTTACCTTACTGTAGAAAAACTCCAATTGGATGTATATTAATTATATTAACATCTCATCTTCCAAAGCTCTGTTGCACATGTGAAGGGAAATAACACATTTTAAAATAAAATAGAAAATAATCCTTTATGACAATATTTTATATGAAAATAAAGAAAATATACCTGTAGCTATTTATGTTATTATTTCCTTTTGGTATTGCTCATCCAAAGGCATTATATGCCCAAGAGAATTCTGGTTCAGATGGCAAAAGACAAGCAAAAGTGCTCAGTAAGCCAGCACATTATTCAAAAGATAACGGGTATCTGAAACTTTCATAGATACTAAATTAAGACTTGCCTTTTCTCTTTGACAGCGCTGGGAGAAAATCAGCACATTCAGTCTTCTGTATTTGTGGGTATATTTAGAAAGTCACAAAGAGGAATTCAGTGGACTGAATGTGTCTTTACACCTCCCAAACTGCAAGGGACTTAATGGAAATAGTGGCTTTCTTTCTTAAATACCTTCCATTCAACTCGAAGGACCAAGGAAACTGGATCATGTTTTTCTTATTCATGTTTGAATCATGGATGCCCAACACCATGCCTCCTACATAGTAGGAATTCAATAAAATTTTGGTGAATGAGTGAATGAATGTAATTTGCCCATCTGTTTTGTATTAGGAAAAAATATATTTTATGTAGTACTCTGATGTGGGTCGTGTGTGTGCATGTGTATTTACTTCAATACTTTTTCTATTGACCTTATTCATTTTGTCTTTCCTAAATTCATGGTTTGCTATAAATACATATCTATAATATAGGCAGGAATAGTATCAGTAGAATTACTGGAAGAAAAGTATGGCATAGGTGTTATCAACAATCATTCTAATTTGAGTTTGGCACATACATTTAATTTTATCATACATGGTAGCGTAGAAACAGAAGAGAAATCAATACACTGAAAACTGAATGTGCGGATTGTACTGTTCAGCTTACCATCCTTTCTCCCATTTAAACTACTCCTCTGAACTTATCGTGTTATAAATTGCCTGGGCCACATCACGAAATTAGGAAGCAACTGACTTTTCTCTGAAAACTTTGCAAGCTCCCATCTGCTCTAGAGTGGAGATAATTAGGTGGACTTCCTTGTCCTACTTCTCTTAAATTGGCCTAAACCAAAAACCTATTATGTTAGCAGAGTATTTAATTGAGAGAAGTATTTGCCAATCTACTAAGAATGTGAAAACAAGATGAAAGGTCATGAGGCAACCCTTGTAGCAGCTGGAAAAGAGGAGGATACAAATGAGGTAATGAAAGGATTGTGCTGTAAATTTTGATGTGCAGCCAGGCAAGAAGGTGAAGTAAGAAAACACGGAAGAGAAAGTTTAAGAAAAAATAGTAGAAAAGGGGAAAAAATGGAAATAGAAGTATAAGTACACAATTAATTTTCATGGAGGCAGAATACTTGTATTTGCTTATATATATTTTTTACATCTGAAAAAGGAAACACACTATGGCAATATAAGAAAAATAGTCTATATTATATTTTAGAAAAATATTTTCTCTATAGCTTTGTGTACCCAAAAATGATATAACTTTCTTTAAAATTACCAAGTCTCATAGAAATTTAGATTTATTCTTACAAGGGATATTAGCAGAAAGGGAAATCCTATTCTAATATCCTGATTCTTTTTATCTGAAGGAGGAGCTCTGAAAGCAGAAAATCATTGAATTCTCTTTTCTTCACTTACCACATTACAACCTATGCAATTTTTTCTGCTGCTATATCTACAAACCATATCCCCATTTCACTTAGGTTATCTGTCTCCATTATTATCATACATGAGCAATCCTATATCCTCCTCCTGAAGAGCTAAAGCCTTCTAACTCAACCTCTTACCTTTCCTCCTAATTTTGCACAATCTAGTCTTCACACAGCAATGATCTACCTTTAAAAATGTAAATTAGATCAATTCATTCCTTTACTTAAATGTTTTCAATGAATTTCAATTAAGTAAAAAAGAAAAGTAAAAATGTTTATCTTGATTTACAAAACCTCATGTACTGCACAATCATGTCTTTTCACTCTTGTAAGAAGCAGGACAACCTTACCCTTGTTGTGCCTTGTAGGTCGCCATACCTACCTATTTTTGTTTGCTAAAGCTGATAAAATGCAATATACCAGAAATGGTATATAATCTTTTAGCTACTCTGGAGTTTTTGGTTTTCTTTTTTCTGTCTTTTATCTTATTATAAAGGATTCCAGTAAGAAGAGTAAGACCTCCTTGAATGATGTTGGTCACATCTCAATTGAAATAACCTAATCAATGATCCCACTTACAATAGGTCTTGAGTAAAAACCACAGGAATGAATTAAAAGAACATGATCTGTTGGGGGTACATATGGCTTCAAGCCGTCACACTACCCAGCCTTTGGCAGGCTTGACCATTCATTCTATTGGTCAAATAAATCACAGGCCACACCTAGACACATAAGCTATGCCTGAACAGAGCTCTATCTCTTTGTTCAATTTTGTCCCCTTCCATTTAGAAACCTGAAAGTCATAAGTTAACTGTCTTTTGGGGTCTACATGACAGAGCGCACTACAAGGATAGCACTCTGCTCTTCTCTTCACTTTCGTGGCTAAGTTAATTTTAGTTAGTTTCGTCCTATGGAGGGCTTCTTCACACAGCTGGTCACAGTGGCAGTGTACAGGCCATATATAAGGGGCAGTCAGAGAAAACGGAAAGATCAGAGGCTAAGCATTGGTTTGATTGTGCATGTTAGCATCCCAGGTTTCTTACAAACCTTGGATTGCTAAGACAGGAGAGGAAAAAAATGTCAAAAAGGACATGGCTCCTGACATCAGGGTTTGTGGTAAATTAAACCATGTACTTCAACAAACACATGTGCTGTCTTTAATCCATGTGGGTGTGAACTCATTTAAATAGGACCTTTAGAAGATGTTATTTTTAGTTAAGTTGCAGCCCATCCAGTGAAGATGGGTGTTAATCAATATTACTGTAAGTCTTATAAACAAAACCTAGAAGTCACAGAAGCCAGAAAGAAGATGCTATCACCGTGTGACAAGAGGCAGAGATAGAAACCAGGGATTCCTAAGGAATCTTGTTTGGCTTCTGAAAGGTACGGACTCCAGGAGAAGGCAAGCCTTGCTAGTATCTGGATTTGGGAATTTCTTTTTGCCTCAAAACCATGAGCCAATAAATTCCTGTTATTTAACCTGACCCATTGTGTGGTATTTGTCACAGAACCTTGCAAACTAAGATGGGATTTAAGCAAGATAACCCTTGAGTACTCTTAGAATGTCTGAAAACAAATTTTGCTGAAAGGATCAAAATTTACAGAATTCTTTGTCAAAGAAAATTGGGACTAACTTATCTGCTCTTCAGATGGGTAATGATGAAAGCATTTAAACCTGGCATGCACTGATATATGTCATGATTCCTACTAAACTCAACTTCACTTAAATCAAGGAAGAGCAGGTGTTCACTAAACTGCAGGAGCAAAATAATGTCATCTGTGCCATTTGGTAAGGGTTATATTAGAGTTTATTTCATCCAGCATTTAAAATAAATGATCTGCTGTGATTATCCAACACACCAGCCAGAAGTTTAAGAGACTCTTTTAAGTAAATCTGAATACGAATGTTCATAAGTGCTTGTGAATTGAAGACGCAAGTGGCTTAATCTAAATCACAGCATGAGTAATTGCAGTAAATCCTCCTCACAGAGCCACAATTCACCAGAGGCCAGATCTGTGACAATCTTGTTCTCTAACAGGAATTGTGAATGAGCCTTTTTAAAAAGACACTTTGCATTTGGGAGATCGTAGTGGCTTTATTTCTGCCTACATTATCTCCAAATTCAAAACATGTGGCCCATCAAATACATTATAAACCATCGTTCTAAATTATAGAATAATAGTAAGACATCAATATTTTTAAAATATTAAGCATTATGTGATTAAGTTGTCATAAATGCTGAAAGCAATACTCATACTTAATATTTGATGTGAGCACTGAAATCTCTAATTTGACTGGCTAGGTTAAATATATCATGAATTGAAATTAGGAACTGAAGAGTTATGTAAGTGACATTGTCATTTTATGGTGTGTTTCAAGAAAATGCAGGAAGCAGCTGTGTGAAGCCAACACTGATTTACAAAGAAGTTTCATCACAGAGTGTACATAGCATCATGATCATTATTAAGCATGATGCATTCTTGAATTTTGGACATAAATTGTGTGACTTCTGTGTGCAGAAACACAAGATTGTCACAGATCTGTGTGCAGGTACTGTGTTTGATAGCCATCAGTGGATTCAAAGATAAATAAATTTTGCTCAAAGTCTAGTTTCCCTCTATATCTAAGTTTCCTAAGGTTGCTGGAACAAATGGCCACAAACAGAGAGGCTAAAACAACAGAAATATATTTTCTCACTACTCTGGAGGCTGCATGTTTGACACCAAGGTGCTGGCAGGGCTAGGTTTCACCTCATGTCTGTGGGGAAGAATCTGTTCTATGCCTCTCTCCTGGCTTCAGGTTTTGGCTTGCCAGCACCCTGTGGTGGAAAGCGCCTCAGCCATCTCATAGAGCTTTCAGCTCTGTGTTTCTGTTTGTCTTCAGTACTCCCCTCCATATATGGAAACTAGTCACATTGAATTAAGTCTGCCCTAACCTAATTTGGCCTCATTTTATCTAATAGCATTTCTAAAGACCCTATTTCCACATAAGCCACAACCACAGGACTGGGAGATAGAACTTGAACTTGTCTCCTTGGGGAATGCAGTTCAACCCAGAATACTCTATTGTATTCTAAAGGCCTGGACCGATGGCTGGGGATATGATAGCTCTATGACGTGACTGTATTATAATTGTTCCAATTCCTAAGGAGATTCTAAAGAAGTGATATACTGTAAGAATATCTGTACTAAGATGTAGAAGAATGGCGATAATTTCCAGATTCCAAAATCATTTTAGTAAATCATTGACAATCTTCAATTTTACTGAAATTTGTGATCCTCAAAAGCAGAATAGGTCTGCCTGGTATTACTCACCAAGAGATCTTTAATTTCTCTTTAGCTTGACTAAAACTTGCTTCTAGACCCCTGATGCCCTTCACATTGGCCCTTAAAGAAACCAAATAAAAATGTTCCACCTGACTTTAGCAGTATCTCCTGAGGAGATAACATAGAGTGATGGACACACTCCACTGCTTGATCTTCTCATTACCTCACCCCAGTCCGTACAAACTCTCCTACCCTCTGCTTCTGTGGAGTTGAGTCTTCTCCCTCTCCTACTGTGATAACCTTCTAGCCTGTCTATCACAATGGCATACTGGTCTCTCCTCCTTTCTATTGCATATAGCTTTCAACAAAGTCACCTTTGCCTATTCCACATTGGAGCATTTTTTTTTTCTTTAACAACAAATATAATGACATTTTAATCTAATGTTGCAACAATGTTAAATAGTTACACCATCTACATCACATTCTAATCATCAACTCTAATGACTGTCAGGTTTTCCTGTATGAAGGGAGAGAGATGCTTATCTTGCTGTACATTAGCATCAAATATAAGAATCTATGCTTTTGGGCAGGCAGCCATGGCTCAGGGGTAGAGTTCTTGCCTGCCATATCGGAGACCGGGTTCAATTCCTGGAGCCTGCCCATGTAAGGAAAAAAAAAAAAAAAAACAAGAATCTGTACTTTTGCTGGAGATTGTGTATGACCTTTCTCTCTCCCTTTTCAACTTTGTATGCAATGGTAAGCTGCTAATGCCCATAATCATACCAAGGCTTTATACCATCAGTACCAGTCAGCGATGACTAACTATCTGTTAGCACTGACAGTCTGAAGAGGCCCCATAACAAATACTGCTATAGATACCGCAATATTTTACCACTCTTACAGAATTTTCTTTCCCCCTGAAAAGGAAAAGAAATGCATTAGATATTGTCGAACTTCCTTCATTTCCTTGGTTTTATTTTCTTACTCTTAACTGTGAGAGATTTTGTACTATGCACTAGAGCTTTAACACGAAGATTTAATTAAATTACTAGGCCCCTTATACTTGATTGTAAAAACTGGTGAAGCAGGAATCTTCTGATGTTCTGAGATGCTCAAGTACCTAGACTTATGTAAAAACAAAGGGGACAGATTTCCACTCACTGTCACTTACTGTGTTCTTACCTCACTGTTGGATCCTGGTCTAGTGAGTCGAACCACACAGAAAATAACATCAGTAAGGATTTGGCCTCTTCAGAAAAAATCTGAGTACCCAGTCTGTTGCCAGAGCACAGCTTAAGTGTGCAAATTCTTTGCAACCCATTCACTGTCTTTTTTTCATAGAAACTTTTCAACAACTTTCCCTCTTTCCCAAGGCCTCATTTTTTTTTTTTTTTCAGAATATCCATAAGCTAACAGATACTTAACTGGAGCCCTGTTGGCACTAGAGTCAGCGGAGCCCTGTTGCAGGTTTGGGACTCTCCTCACAGAAAGAATACAGAAGCAAGAGGGGCCAGAAATAATAAGTAGTAAAGTTTATTAAAGAAAGAGGGAAAATACATATTAAAGGGATAACATGGCCATGCCTTGAGTTACAGTGGGTTACCTTATTATATAGGGAAATTTTTTCCAGTGATTTTCAATCCTCCCTATGAACACCAGGTGTCTTCTTTGTTCTAGGGAGAGATAGCTATCACTGCATGTGGCCTGCTGTCATGTAACCAAAACCTGTCCTTGGGCAGATAGTTAGCAATCTTTATGACCCCATGCTTTCTATCATTAACTAAGAGTCCACTTCATATCATGATTTTACAAGGTTTTATGATTTGGGGAAGTTTTGATGGTTTGGGGAGGTTTCGGGGCTTCAGGGGAAATGTTTATCCCATGAAGTTTACAGCTGTGCGTGAACTCTTCTGAAGCTGAATACCAGGGATCACAGCCTTGATGCCCTATTCTAATTGTATCAATACCATTCTTTTTATGAAGGTGTATCAGCTATAGGGGCTTTAGGAGGTAGGTTTATAGACTCAGTGTGTTGATGAACTTCTTTTTTAAATAAATAAACTGGCTTGCATTTACAAACCCATACAACTTCTCTTAAAATGAGAATGAAGAAAAAAATAAATAAGTGGAAGAGATTTAATATTTACCTGCCTCAACATTAAGATAGGATCACACCTTCAACATCCTTCATTGTCTTGCAGATTTCTCCAAGTTTGTCCTTCCCTACGAAGGGTTTCAAGCAAGGCTCTCTGCAAGATCTTAGCAGTGATAGACACTTAAAAAAGGCTTTTTATTGACTTGAAATGTCAAGATACAATGCTGTGGTTTTAAAGATGCTTTTAAAACTCTACCATGAAAAAAACAAAACAAAAGAAAACAAAAACACTCTACCATGATATGTTATGTGCATCCTGGAGACCTGTTTTGTGAAGGATATTTTCACATAATAAATCTGTAGGAAATTTCATTTGCTCTCTCCCTATTTCATCATGAGGATTTAACTGTCATTAAAGATTCAACTTCAGGGTGGCTGCTGTTGCTCAGCAGGCAGAGCTCTGACCTGCTGTGCTGGAGGTCTGGAGTTTGATCCCTGGTGCCTCCTGCCCATATGCAAATTAAAAAAAAAAAAAGATTCAACTTCATAGGTCAACTTTATGCTTGTAAAACATGGAGAAACTGAAGAGGGTGAATCAATGATTCTGTGCAAGCATGCATTCTATGGTCTGCAGAAGAAAATTTGTATCTTTTGAAGTTTGTTTGTTGCATATCCTAAGCTCATTCCTTTCCCAACCACTGACATCCATTCTGAAATTTTCAGTTTGGAAGTACAAGCAGTCACATCCACTAGCATTGGGCAGAAAAGATTCGATGTAGTCTTTACCAGGCTCAGTAAAAGAGACCATTGAAACTAAAAATGGGATAATTCATTGTCATGCAAGTTGAGTTTAAATCCATTAACCCTAAGCATCATTTTAAAACACGAGGAATGATACACAATTACATCAGGTTACAAGACAGATACTTTTTATGTTTCCTATGGATCAAGAAAAACTGTAAGCATTTAAAGATTTCTTCCTAAACTTCAATTTTCTCTAAGCTTCCTTGTAGCCCTGAAAAAATGAAAGCAAAAACAGAATAAAGTCAAGACAAAAAACAGGCACATATAAAACCTCAAATATGGCAGAAATGAAAGTGAAACCAGTTGTTTAGTCATCTGTTTTCAGTGTAGTACATGCAATTGTTTATATACATTTACAGATTTTTTTGTTTGCATAATAATATATCTATTTTAGTTGATAGGCATTTCTAAGCTCTCAAAATCATTAACTTCGTTCTTAAAGATTCTTAAGAAATAAGAGCTAAAGCTTTTTAATGCTTTGTATCTTTATAAACATTTAGTAATTTACATGTCAGATTACACAAAAATTAATGAATGCCAGGGCTACTGTTAAAGAACCTGCATTGTCAGTTTCTTTGAAGCATTTGTTCCTGGCTTAAACTTGTTATTTGACCAAACTTCAAGTGAGCATGTTATTATATTTTTCAAGACCTGTGCCATAACTCAAGCTTGAGACAAGCAAAATGGCATAATCAAAAATATAATATGTGTGAATTAGTCTGTTCTGACAAGAACATAAAAGAGACACTTAAAGGGAAATGAGTAAAATATGAAGAGAGATTTATGATACTTGCTGTGAGAAGACTTACTGCCTGCCCAATATTTGTCTTTCAATCTGAGCTCCTGATACTCCCCCCAAACCCTAAACCTGCTCATCCAACAGTCTTCACTTTTTCAGTAAACGGCAGCTCCAAGCCTCCAACAGCTCAGGACAAAATCCTTAGAGTCATCCTTGACCATTCTTTTGCATTTCACATTCTCTCCACTTACAAATTTTCTTAGCTTCACCTTCAAAATGCATTCAGAATCTGAACACTTCTCCTGAGATTCCCTGCTACCACCATTGACCAACTAACCATCATGGATCACTGGGATTATGGAGTAGCATCCCAACTGGTTTCCTTTCTTTCCTTCTCCCTCCTCACCCCCCCATTTGGCCCTCTCCCATCCTTCAGACTGTTTTCAACCCTGCAACTAAAATAATTCTGTTAGAGCATGAATTATATCTAGTCAGATCTGCCATTCTACCACCGACAACTGCCAAGGGCTTCCAATCTTATGCTCAGTAAAAGTCAAAGGTTTCAAAATGAGCTATGAGACCCTAGCTCTACTCTTTACTCCCTAGTCTGGCTATCTCTATTTTGTCCATTTTGTTTATTATTTTTATTTCACTTGCTGCTAAAACACACTTGAGCTTCTACTGACTAACAATAGCACTCTTTACTTCTTCCTGGAATGCTTTCTCCACCATCACAGCTCCACCCATATTCCTGACCAGCTTATTACCTCTATTCTATACCTTCTAGCTTTTATTTAGGTGTCATCTTCTCATTAACTCATCCCATGACCACTCTGCTTAGCACTGTAAACTTGCTTCCATCCAAGAACTCCCAACTCCCACCCCTACATTATTTTTCACTATATTAATCTTAAATATTCCATCAATCAAGAAATTGCTTTGCCAATTTTCATGGAAATTCTAGTTAAATTGTTCTGGGAGCTTTTGCTAAAAATCAATTCTACAGTTAACTAGCCTCTGTTTCTTCTTCCTTGGCTCTTATATCTTTGGCTAAGTGCTTAAAATACTGTATATTTACTTGGTTTTTCTGTCTCCTCTTAATAGAATAAAGCTCCATGAAAGGATGATTTTTTGCATTTTTTTATTAACTTCAATATGCCCAATATTTGTGAGAGTACTTGGAACCTATTACTACTTAATAAATAAGTAGTTGAATTTGGATTTTTTTTTTATTTTATGGATGGCAATGTGTTTCTTTCCTATGTTCTTTTCCATAATATTTGCTAGACCAACAGACACCAGGACCTGTAGATAAAAGTAGGTATAAATGTCAATATAGGAAAATTCCATGCTTCAAAAATTCCAGATATTCTTGTTGTTTCTGCTGAAAAGGGTTCCATTGATGACAAAATCTTCCTCCCTCTTCTACCCCAAAATCTTATGGTCACAGGATTGTGACAATTCTGGTTCATTTTTATAATCTATGTGCACTCATCGTAGGCTCTTGGATAATAGTGGGCATTTAAAAACTATTTTGATATGTATGATTGAATATCAGATGTATTCTCTATAAAATGAGGAATTTGACCTAGAACAAAGTTTCTAAATTAGCACTCTTGTCATTTTGAGCTGTACATTTGATTTCAGTAGTATTCATCTTACCTCTCTAGTTGTGATAGCCTAAAACATTACCAAACATCCCCTGAGAACAAGATCATCCCCTGGTGAGAACCATTGGTCTAGAAGAGCCTAACATTTTATAAAAGAAGACTTTAAATTTCTCATCTATTATCCTAATAGATGATCCAGACTTCTTATTCTCTCTCCTGCTATCTTCATTTCACATACCAAAATATGCTGTCATCTACATAGCAGAACAAAAAGCTGAATCATCAATGATTCTTGAGTTTCAGTTTGCTAAAGCTATCAGAATGCAGTATACCAGAAATGGGTTGGCTTTTAAAACGGAGATTTATTAAGTTACCAGTTACAATTAAGGTCATGAAAATGTCCAAAGTAAGGCTTCAACAAGAGTATACCTTCTCTAAAGCAAGCCTGCTGACATCCAAATTTCATTTATCAGATAGTTAGGCACATGGCTGGCATCTGCTTGTCCTTCACTACTTGGTTTTGTTACTTTCAGCTTCTGATTCTAGTGGCTTTCTTTCTGAGTATCTAGGATTCTCTCTATGCATCTCCAGGCATTTCTCTCTAAACTCTCTCTCACAGTGTTTCTGCCTTTCATCCTCTCATAAAAGGGTCTAGAAAAGGATTAAAACTCACCTTGAATTGTGTGGGTCACATCTCAATTGAAAGAACCTAATCAAAAGGTTCCACCCACAATAGGTCTGTACCCACAAGAATGGATTAAAAGAACATGGCTTTTTCTGGTGTTCTACCTTGGTTAAAAGTTAATGAGTATGTCTTTAATGCTTCTATATTTGTCACTCTTTTTTAATCACCTCTTCCTTCATCGTGAGGGATATTGTTTTCTCATTATATGTGCAAAGGTGATATTTAAACTGCCAAGTATATTACATGAACTGGCCTGCAGGTTGAAACAGAAAACTTATATTTATCAAAACACATATGATTAAATAAAGGTTTATTTTTCTTTGCTATTATCTAGTTGTCAAGAGACTCTTCGCCATTAGTTTGTTCCAGAGACAACCTTAGAATTTACAAGATGTTGCAACAAGACTATCAAACATCTTGATTTTTTTTAATTTTTGAATTCCAATGAATATAATGTCTTCTGTTTGTTAGTGCAGGGCATGTTGCATCCATTGAATGAAATATTACATATAAAGAAAATGTCTTTCCATCAAATTGCTATCTTTTCTTCTGCAATACTTGAAGTAATTAGTCAGCAAAAAGCTGAAACCACTTCTTCAGTGAAGTTCAGCATCTGGAAAATATGACTAAAGTGACTTAGCAAGCATTTAAATTCATTTACGTTCAGAGGTCCTCAAGTCTCTACTATGTTGTGGAGTTGCAGAAACACTTCAGCTGGATACATCCTGGCTATAGAAGACACAGCACATTTCCCAAGTCAGTTACCAATGTGATAAAATATAAGAAGCAAGAAGATTTCTTCACTCCTGCTTCTCCTCACCCTCTTCCTGCCACCTCACTATCTAATACAAAAAACAGAAGTATTTATAGTTAAAACTGTAAAATAAATATGGATTTAGTGCAAAAATAGGTGTAGCATTTCGATTTGGGGAGATGGGAAAATTTAGTAATGGGAGATGATGAGGTTACTGCAATGTAGGGAATGAGATTAATCTTACTGAATGCTGGTTTGGGAATGATTGATGGGGAAAGTGTGTGTTGTATATATGTTCCAACCAAAATAACAAGAACAACAACAATAACAAAAACCTGGAAAATAAAAAACTGCTTAGGGGTTGACTTTTTTTGGCTTTTATTGCCCATTAAGTAATTTTTTTTTTCTGCCACCAAAAATCCCTATGATGATAGAAAAAGAAAAAAAAATAGCTGATTATGTTATTTCAAGAGAGAAAGAACTATGTTGTCTGACAGCAGAGAAGATATTTTAGTAACCTTTGCATCTACAGCACCTAGGACAATGGCTGGAATGGAACCTCCAGTCACTCAATAATGGTAGTTTAAATAAAAATAACACTGAATGAAAGAGTAACAAAGAAGTAGTGAAATAACTTGATCTCTGAAATAGCAAACTAAAGCAATGCTGAGATTTCTACTGTCTTTAATAATCACAGCCCTCACATATTTGCTTTAAGTGCAGACAGAAGGCGAAAAATCAGCAAAATAAAAAGACTACATTTCAAACCACCTTTTTGTTTTTTCCCGTAATTATATGAAAATTTGTCCCTCCACATAATTCCGCTCCCAATTTTTTATCTTACTCTATACACTCATTCTGAGTGGGATGTTAGAACCAAGAGAACAAATGTGAATACTTACATAGAATTATGGGAAAATTTATTATGATTATAATAATGTAGTTTTAAACATGTTTTTACATACATTATTTAACTTAATTCATTTTAACCAAAATTTTACTTTCTTTTTTGCCTACATATTTTTCTTGACAGTATAGTAAGCACCTGAAATAGACTAACGAGTTGGCATAATTTTAAAAAATTCTGTAGATACTATATTACTCTTAGAAAGAATGTCAATTCCCCAAAATTATGCTTCTGGATTTTGTTATTAGTTGTTTTGATTTGCTAAAGTTGCTGGAATGCAATATACAAGAAATATGTTGGCTTTTACAATGGGAATTTATTAACTTACAATTTACAGTTCTTAGGCTATGAAAATGCCCAACTCAAGGAATCATCAGGAAGATACCTGGACACTGAAGATGGGCTGCCTACATATGGGACACCTCTGTCAAATGTGAATGCACATAGCCAGCACCTACTCATTCTTCCACTCCTGGCTCTCATTCTTTTTAGCTTCTAGTTCCAGTGTCTTCCTCTTTGGACTTCTGTGGGTCATCTCAAAGCTTCTCCATGGCTTTTCTCTATAAGCTTCTCTTAATTTCACTTCTCATAAAACACTCCAGGGAGAGAGGATTAAGACCTACTTTACAGCAGCTCCTCAATCGAAATAAGCTAATCAAAAGGTCTCACCTATAATAGGTCTGCACCCATAGGAATGGGTTAAAATAACATGTCCTTTACTGGGGTACATAACAGCTTTGAAGCACCACAGTTTTAATTCCCATTGCCAATAAAGTCTGCAGATATTTCCCATTATATTAAATTGTTATTCATTTCTTCAACCATTAAATACTGTTTGGGATTATGTGGTTTTTTTTTTTTTGAAGTTCTATTCCTGAATATAGTGGTGTTTAAAGCCAATCTCTGGCTAATAATCACTTTCTTATTTCCTATTAAAGGGAAGTTTTGGTTATTTCATTTAAAAAGTAAATTTTCCTAAAGTTGTAAATGAAAATAAATGTTTAAAAATTTTTAAAATCACTTATGCTTTGCATCTAACAACAGTTCAGTCCTAAACCAACCACCGCATTTCCCTATTTTATTTCTATTTTGTGATTGCCTACTGAATTTAGAGCACCACAGGCATGATCTATATGGGAAGAGGGAAATGATTTAAAGAAGATATGATTATAGTATATTCAATAATTTTGGTTCTACCTTTCTATTTTATTCCCCTCAAATGGAAGTGAGCTTGTAAAGGAAAGAGCTTAAAGTGTGATTTTTGGGCACTTTTTCTCCATTCTGTGGTGAGAATGAGGCAAATACTTGGTTTGCAATTTAAGGGAGCATAACAATTTGAGATTTCTTTAAAGCTGACAATGAATTCACAAATCATCACTTTCTTACTTGGTTGGCTGAAATAGTTTCATTTCTCTGCACTTAAACATTTTCTCTGGAAAATGTGGGAAATAATATTGACCTTACTCAACATTAACTAGTAAAAATTATAGCCATGCTCTTAATAGATGCAAAGTGCTATGCAAACGAAAATGCTAAATGAGGCAATAAATCTTATGGAGTATTTTTGTACTCTGTTAAAACACTTGTTATATTATATTTCTGTAAAAAATCGGTTCATATTGTGATCAAGTATGCTCTATTAATGAGACCATCTCTCTTTTTGGATGAAAAGAGAGAGTGCTTCTTCTAAGTAGTGTTTGGGAGATATTGGTAGCAAAAGTCTGCTTAAAAATACATGCCCCGTGGGTGACTAGTGAAATATTGAGTAGGTCATTTGAACTAAAGATTTAATTGAGTGTTTAAATAATGCTTTTTCATTATAATGTGAAGCTGCTATTTTTTATTCTCAAATCATCTAACCCAGAGAAGGTATCTGAATATATATCACCTATTGCTCCTTGGAAAAGGCTATGAATCTGGTTAGAACTGGCACAAACAAGGGATTCTAAATATTAAAAAGTGTTCTGTTGGTTTTAATTGCCTCATCTTGGTACAAGCCCATTTAAAATAATCCATAAATAAAAATTAGCATAAGAATATCATTTTTAAGTGCCTTATGTTAGGGCAATCACTATACAATATGTTTTTGAACTCAGTTAATCCTTACAAGAGCACCACAAAGAATGTCTCACAATAGTCTTTACAGATGAAGAAATAGAAGTTTAGAAACTTGACTTCCCAGAGTCACACTGCTCTAAATGAGTGAGCTAAGATTTAATTCCATGTCCATATAATTTTAAAAGCTTCATTTTACATTATTTCCTACTGTAGTATAGAATAAAATAGTGAAAGCATATAAATATTTTGAATTTATCATCATCTATTCCTTTAAACTTGCAGCAAATTCACAAAAGGAATGGACTTTTAAGTATTTATTGTGAAATTTTAAGGAGCAACTTAAAATTGTTTTGGTAAAAGTGGGTTCATTTATAAAAGTTTTGTTGAACTCACATTTATTGACTGAGTGTTTACTTTGTACTAGGCACGACACTTAGTGCAGGAGATAGATATATAATATTTGCTAACAGAGAGATTACTTCTGTGCCACTCAACATTTTATATTTATTGATAATTTAATCCTTACAATCTATGAGTAGGGATCATTTAAAATATCCCCAAGTCATGAATTAGGAAATAGAGATTATTTTCTGAAGGTGATAACCATCTATCAAATGGCAGAGCCAAGTTTCAAAGCCTGGCAGTTTGTTGCACAGTCTGAATTTTTACCTACTACCCTAATCTAATTCAGTCTTCCTGACGTCTATTTGCCTTCCAATCTAGTGGAAGTTTGGAGAAGGACGGGTGACATTTTGGGCTTCTATATTATCTTTCAAGAAGGTAATGATTCGCTGCTCTAATATAGTTGTATCAAAGATTTTGATTATGGATGTTTAAGAAAAGTTTGTTTAATGTCATCAAAAGAAATATTGCATAACATTTGTTATAAATGCAAGAGGACATGAAGGGTTTGGAGTAGATGGATAAACTGTACCCCTCTCAATTCTGAAAGCTTAAGGTTCTATGTCAATAACTTGCTAGTAACCCCTTCCTACCCAGCAACTCCAATGAAAGGAAAAGTACATCAAATCCGCAGTCACAACAAGCACAGTTCATGTTAACAATTACATTCCTTACCATAGTCACCATCTACTGTCTTTGCACATTTGCCAGATTTCTTGTTTTGATTCAGAAAACAAAAGATGTCACAAGGGACTTTAGTAAATCAAGTAATATGAATGATATTTTTGAATGGTCAAATAATTTACAGAAATCTTACTAGGTACTTTATTATAATTGTTGCTTAAAATAATCAATTGCTTAGAACAGTGAATGAAAATGAAAGTTATTATTATATAATTAATTGATTCTACCTGTCAATTTTATAATTCAAATAAGTCATCAATGCATATTGGCTGTTGAATTTTCATTATTGTTTAGTTGTTTTCTAGTTGATGTGTTACCAAAAAGAGAAGTCAAAAACATGCTAGGGATACCAAGAGTGCAAATTGAACTTCACAGCAGTACTCTACAATTCTACAAAATATTATTTTTACATTTATTGTCAGCATGTGGAATGGGAACGGATGGCGAATTTCTTCCCTAAAGCTAGGTGGTACAATAAAGTTTATGCTGTCCTGATATTGTTAGAATTTACTCCAATGGCTTAACCTAAATTTACCTATCAAGGTAAGACTTTTGTTTACAAATTATTCCCAAGCCCTGTCTTCGGATCCCTATTCAAGAAATCCAAATCTTTTTTATCTTACATCTATTAAACTCTTTTTAACTCCAGATTTGTTTGAGAGAAAATTTACTTCCATTTTACTCAGAAAATGCACTTAACTCATTACCTATTAAAATTAGCTGCCAAAATCTGATCTTTTAATCGCCAATGTCTTGAATGAAAATCTAAGCCATATTTAGCTACAAAGGAAGATTTTTTCTTTTAGGAGACTTGCAACTCAAAGTTATGTACACATTCTCATCTTTGATTGTAGACCTAGAGGAGATTACATAAGCTTTTTGCCTAATGGACACTGTGGAGTTGGGGAGATGGTGAGTTCTAGGGACAGATGAAGAAGTGGCAAGGAAGAGAGATTGAGCCAAGAAGAGTTTGAGACTATCAATCCTTGGTCTATTGCAATGGATTTCAGTAAAAATCTAGATTTCCAGACCTTACTCCTAATATTCAAATTCATTAGATAAAATATGGGATCCTGAATTTATAACTAGCTCCAAAGGTGGGCCTATGAGAAAAATTGGTCAGTTCAATACAAGTCCTTAGATCTTCAAAGTACACCCTTAGCTCAGTGGATTTTTGGTGCATTTTACCCAGGAAATAGACTACAAATATTTATGTGGTCCTCATTTATCACCCCTGTATATTTCTGTGTTTTCCAATTTCTAACTACTTTAGGAATTATTAGGTTCTGTGATATCAAATATAGTATATTTTCTCAGTTTCATTTTTATTCTTGTTGTACCAGAGTTTTTAAGTCTTTTCCTTGGTTTCATCTGAATGTGACCTCTTACCAGCATTCCCAATCCCATTCTGCCAACTCTATTGCAGTGTTACATACAGAGATCTGACTTCATTTCTACTTTCTCACAAACATACTTTTATTTGGGGTCCATCTTGGCCCTTGCACTTCTCTGTGGCCTCACACTCCTAGGCAACTGACATTTATTAAAACACAGAGACCATCAATAGGAAGTGGATAAAGGCTAATGTCAGTCACCTTCCCCTGGTTATATATTTCATGTTATTTGGTGGTGGATGATCCTCATTCCCATAAATGTGTAAGGACAATATGCATCATTTGTGACCACATAAGATAAAGAACTAGAAAATTTCCATTCCCCCAAAGCTGCACATTTGACCCCTAAGGCTGAGAGAATAGGGCTTTTAGCTTTGTGGCATCTATTCACTCAATCCAATGACATTTCCTTTGTTATCTGTGTTAATGGATGTTCCATAATCTTATGGAAGTATGAAAGGAAGTCTCAAAAAGCACTCCAAGTTTGCCACTATTTCTAGTGCTTTCAGAGCATGACATGACTGATGAATCAGACCTAAATGGAGCCATAGGCACTGTCAGTTACAAATATGCAGCGCATACACAGCTGATAGTTCATATGTCAGGAGCACTGTGTATTTTTTTCCCTCAAACAATAACTCAAAGTTAACTTCAAATTTTTTTCTTAGTGCAACAAAATAAGGTTAGTATTACTATAAAATTATAACCCAGAATTACTATTGAAGTTTATTCTTTGGAGCGCCTAGAGTATTTATTGATAGCTCTCATAACTATCAATAAGAGTCTAGATAACTCTATGTATAAATTCCTGAAGGATCTCTGGGATCTTTGAGTCTATCCTAGATATTTGATTTACATAAGTAATCGAGGAGGCTTTTAAAGTAGGGGATAAAGCAGGATTTGAAATCATGCAGAGTTGTGTTCAATTGATGGTCAAAACAACACATCCTAAGTTGATTTTATGCATGCAGAAAATAACACTGAAAAGGTAGTTTTAAGAAATATGCTAATGCAATGGTATATATAAAATAATTATGTTGCAATTGGTGCATGTTTTGCTCTCAGGAGAACTTCAAGTTTTCAATAGATATATAAAGAAAACACATAGGAAAAATACATAGAAAATAAACCAGGGGAAATACAAGTTTAAAGAAATCTTTAAATGATCCAGAACAAAATTAAGAAATATAATTTCATAAGTAGAAATGAGAAACATATATATATGTAACTTTCAATATCAAGCATTCTTGAATATTTAGCAAAATTAGTTCGGAACTAATAGCTTTATAAATTGCTGTTATCATTTTGGAAATAATATAAATTCAGAATTAGATTAATATTTTGGATTTAGTAATATCAACCCTAAAGAAATACTATAAAGTAAAATAAAACTTATAGTGTTATATACATGAAATGCCTATACAAAGTAAAAGAGAATTTAAAATTAATTATCTCATTTTATGTTTATAGGTAGAGAAATTATGGTATTTTAATAAAAAGAAAACTATGCATAAGCTGGAAATCATAATTACATGAAACATGAAACCACAAGTGAGTTAAAAGAGAAAAATAAAAAAATCAAAAATTGCTGTGCTTACAATGATTTAAATGCCAAATGAATATCTAGATTGAGGAAAAGCAATAAAAAATGATTTTGGCTGTGTACTTTGATTATTTGACTATCAATGATTTTTGGAGTTTTGATAATCATAGCATGGTGAGATAAGAAACTCTTGTTTTTAATTTTGTTTTGTTATGTTTTAAATTTTGCATGTCTGTCACTTGACATCTCTGAATTTCAGTTCACAAGTTTATAAGTTGCAGATAATTAAAATTGCATTAAGGAGGACTTGAAAGCCTATGAGTTAATTTCCTGTTTCTCATCATTGTCTGCTACACTGTGGAAAATCAGCATGTATTAATTTGTCTGCATTCTTAAGGGTCCAATCTCTTCCCACATCAAGACTATGAAGAGATGCTCTGGATGATCTACAAAGTATTTGTCCCTCTCTAGTAAAAAGTTCTATTACAGTATATTCACAATGTTTAGAATGTCTTTAAGAATGGGGCATTTGTGTTTTCTGCAAGATCTACACAGCATAAATTTTTTTTATATTGGGCTCCCAGGCGCTATGAGATTTTCCTCATCAAAATTCTCCACTCTCTGTTTACAAAGAGTGGAGAGAAGCATCAGGGAGTTATATAATCATTCATAATAAAGCACCTGGGAGTTATACAATCATTCATAATAAAAATCATCCTTTCAGAGTGACATCAGGAAAATGAAATCACAAAACAGTAAAGAAATTCAGCCTTGTAATAGAAAAACGATTGTCAAAAATGATTTTATTTTTCATTTAAGCACCTTCTTTAAGTCAAGGACCCCAGTAATAGAAACAAAGTTTTTTTTTTTTTTTCAATTCAAAAGTAGTTTTCTACTTTTGGAGATTCTCAATTATTTTCAAGAGTAGATATAGATGTCTGGCTTCTGAATGTTTCCCCACAGCTCCCCATTCCCTCAATCTGAAAATGGTCAGTAATGGGGGTAGGTGCAAGTTGTGTTAGGAGGCTTGAATGGGCTCTCCTACCCTGGCCACTGTAATTGAATGATGAGTTTTTTGAAAATAAATATGTGAGATAACCCCTATCTAAGAAAAATGATTAAATTTCTCATTATGAATCATGTTTCAGGAATAGAATGCTAGCCTCACTCTTCTATTCTGGTTCATTGTGGCTATAAGATCTGAAATGGAAAGGTATCCATCCAATCAAAGTTATTTTGGGCTATTTTTCTCTACATTTATCTCTCCCCTCAGACTAAGGAAACCATAGATTCCATCAGATGATGAAAGTTTCTCCATGACCTATTTCCATCATATTTTCTTTCAATGTAAATGTTATGCCAATATAGGTAATATCAGCACAAAATGGTCAATTCTATTTTAATCCAGATTATATTGTGAGTTCTTTGGTGGACAATATCTTCATATAACTCTGTTCATACACAAAAATGTCATATTGAAGTCATAACTTAACCAAAGATTATTTTAATAAATAATCTGACCCATTTCTCCTTTCCACATTTTAGAACACAACAGCCAGCTCAGAATCTCCGTTAAGTAGAAGCCTCCCCAAATGGCTCCTCTGAAGAGTTGAGCTAGATGAATCTTCTCCCCACTCCACCCTAAAACTACACAGAGCTTTAACAGCAACCTAATTGCCATTGTGACTATTATTATTGTTTTATAGCACTTTTTACACAGAATCCATTTTAAAACCATTGAGTTGACAAGTTATTCTAATAGACCTCTATTGCACACTGTTTTACTTCATGTATTGATTTTGTTTCTCATGTTGTCAAAGATGTTGAATACAAGGACAGAGAGGCTCCTAAAGTTATAGAATACCATTTATCACATATGAGACTGGCATCTTCTCACACAGGTAAGGGAGACTCTGGTGCTTTAATCCCTGCCTAATGCTCATACTTGAAAAATCACCAGTAGCCATCTATTAGCCAATATTTTAAAGGAGACAGCTCTATCAATACTAAAGAGACTGCTTTTAAAAGTGGCCTTGCTTTTGGAATACTCGACATTGAAAAGGAGCTGCAATATATATATATATAACTCTATACATCCATCCATCCTCTGGAAAATGTGTGCAGAGAAGAAAGCTCTAGAGAATGATAACACATCTGTTAACAGAAATGAAACTTGTTAAAATGTGACCTAGACCAACCTGCCATCAAATCAGTGAAGCAAAATCCTCTGTGAGCCAACAGAAAGCATTGAGCTAACATTGTATAAAATGCAACCTTGTTACATGTCTCTGCATGTATTCTTTATGATCCATGCTTAGAATCCTGGATGTTTACAAATTCTTTGGTGAGGAATGGGCAATCTTAATGGAAAAATATTAAATTAAAAAAATTATATTAAAAGATATATTGAACATGACAAAGTAGAAAGAAAATCATCCCATCAGGTTATTTTACCAGCTTAATCATCTTAATTTACTAATTTCTCACCTAGAAAAAGTATGTTGTATTTTCTTTGATGAAGCAGTTTCAAAATGAAATTGCTTCAGTCTATTTTATGTGCTCAGATATCTTAATTTTTCCAGGTACAGCTTGGTTGACCTATTTGTAATCAGGCTGATAGATATAAATACCTTCCAGTTTACAAGGAGTCTAAACATCAATGAAATACATGTAATATGCATAAGAGTTCATATAACTCACGCAAACTTACATGTATTTGCTCCACCATCAAAACTTGCCCAATCATAGTTTTGTAAAAGTTACTTAGAAAGTGGAACCTGAAACCATAACAAACTTGTACTCTGCTACATTAAAATCTGCTGCTCTATTTTGCCCTCAGAATAGCTATTTTAACCAGGCATGAATTTGTAACATCACTCATAGGTCTTCTAAATATTTTTATGCTACATATTTTATAAAGATTAATATAACAAAGACTTCATCAGAATAGCCTTTAAGTTTAGAGAAGCTGTCAAATTCAAATTGGCTAATACAAGTTTCCCCACATTTCTCTTGCTTGAAAGCCTGAGTTTCAGCATTGGCAGCAAATACTTTCAATTTCTTTCCTTCAAATGGCAGACTTAATTTGTTCATTTATGAGATAGTGTCTGCCAAGCCCAAGCCTATTTAGCCTTATATTTTCTGTCAGTTGGGTTCTCCCAAAATGGCATTTTGTAAAAAAAAAAAAAAAGTGGCTAGTATAGCTGGCAAATCAAGCAATCACACAGTAATTTTCCTTGAATAAACAGAGCACTTTGGTTGGCAGCAAAAGTGCTTTATGTATACTTCCTTTTGTTATGGAGACTACCTCAAGGATTTTGGTTTTATAAAATAATACTTTAGTGCTTTCACAGAGAAAATTTTTAAGTTAAATGTGAGTATGCATGAGTGTGTGTGTGTGTATAGGCACAAAAGCACGTGTTTCTGCAACTGAATGGAGACAAAGAATAGAATGATTATTAATGCCATTTAATGCCACTGCCTTGATTTGTAATAAGACTCTAGATGTTTTACCTGCCAATTCTTTTAGACAGTCAGGACAAATGCCTAACTCGGGGAAAATGGCAAATAACATCTTAATTCTATTATACAAATAGCTCTGACCTCACCTCACGTATCCTCAGAAAGGGCCTCAGGAAACCCTAAAGCTCAATGGTCCAAACCTTGAGAACCTCTGCCTAGATCAGTAGATTTCAAAGGAAATACAAATGAAGGATACACCTCCTGATGGTATTTAAAAATTTACAATATTAAAATACATGCCATATTAAATTATCTTTCTTTCTTAATTATATTTCTCACTTATACTTCTGCTGTTTCAGCTGCCTTTAAATGGATTAGTTTCCCTGTCAACATTTTCTGAATTCTAATAGAAAAAGGTACAAATAAAAAAAATCCTATAAATTCTGTCTTAGAAAGCCTTTGCTTAACAAGATTCTACTATTATATTCGTCCTCCACTGTACTAACGACAATGTATTGCTGATAATTAGAAGTTTCAGCCTTTATCTCTTGGACTTGCTAACTACAGAAGTTCTCATGATGATTTTAACACATAGCAGAACAAACTCGTGACAGATTGAATATCTATTTAAATATGTAAGGTTATTTTATAATCTGAACTGGCAGAGGCTTAATTCTTTCCAAATATTTAAATTTAGCTGAAGTTTCAAGTAGTTACAAACTTAACCCTTAATGGATATTATTCCAAAACTACTGTGAGCTGATATTCACAAGGGGAAAATTCACAAATAAATGAAGTTAAACACACTCTTTTTAAAAATATTTTTATTGACAAATTTTCACACACATGCAGTCCATGCATAGTGTATAATCAATGGGTCAAAATATCATCACGTAGTTGTGTGTTCATCACCATTATCAGTTTTTTGAACATTTGCATCACTCCAGAAAAAGAAATAAAAAGGAAAAAGAAAAAAACTCATATATACCATACCCTTTATCCTTCCTTCTCATTTACCACCACTATTTCAATTTAACTGACTTATTTTACCCCTTATCCTCCTTATTTATTTATTTTTTTACCCATTTTTTTTTGATCCTTGGATAAAAGGCACATCAGACACAAAGTTTTCACACACAGTCACAACGTAAAGGCTATATCGTTATACAATCATCTTGAAGAATCAAGGCTACTGGAACACAGCTCAACAGTTTCAGACACTTCCCTCAAGCCACTCCAATACACCATAAACTAAAAAGGGATATCTATATAATGCATAAGATAACCTCCAGGATAACGTCTCAACTCTGAAATTTCTCAGCCTCTGAAACTTTATCTTGTTTCATTTCTTTCTCTCTTCCCCCTTTTGGTCAAGAAGGCTTTTTCAATACCATTATGCCAGGTCTCAGCTCATCCTTGGAGTTCTGTCCCACATTGCCAGGAGATTTACACCCTGGGAATCATCTCCCATGGAGGGAGAGGGCAGTTAGTTCACCTGCCCAGTTGGCATAGAGAGAGAGGCCTCATCTGAGCACCCACTCTATGGGTGACTCTTAGGCATAATTATAAGTAGGCTTAGCCTAGCCCTTGTAGGAATAAGTTTCATAGCAAAAAACTCCAAGATCAAGGGCTTAGTCTTTTGATTTGGTTGTCCCCACTGCTTGTGAGAATATCAGAAATTCTCCAAATGGGGAAGTTGAAAATTTCCCCCTTTCCCCCAAGTCCCTCAAGGGGACTTTGCAAATACTTCTTTCAGCATTGCCCAAATTACTCTGGGATGTATTGGGGCATCACACTAACCTGGAAAAACCAACAAGATCTCAGGCCCTATTCAAGATTCCATGTACTTATGGTGTTCAAGTAAACTGACCATACAAGGCAAATTAGGTAATGTGCCACTCAAAATATATCTCTAGTCAAAGTTTGATCCCTTTTTCAACTTTTAAACAGTTCCTGTATGGGGTAATGCTGACTCTCATAGCTTTAGAGCTCCAACTCTGAGTCTCAGGTGTCACATAAATATCCAAAGTTTCTGGAAATGACCAGGTTATATATAAAACAGCTCAATATCTCAAAACTTTGAAATAAGTTACAACTCCTGAATATTTGTGACTGCTGTAAGAGCTTACAATCTCAGACCATTTACAATAGGCCCCAACCTGATAACCCATACTCTCAACTTCAATTTACCAATTTTTTATATTATAGTTAAGCTATATGAGTGAGGCAAGATAATATTTGTCTTCTTTGTTTCTGACATTTCATTCAATATACAGTCCTTAAGTTTCATTCACCTAGTTGCCAGCCTCACAACTTCATTCCTTCTTGAGGCTGCTCAGTAGTCCATTGTACCTATATACCACAAATTCCCCTTCCTTCCCTCAGTCATTATACCCCTAGAACACCTCCATTCATTGTGGACCTGGAACACTGCCACTATAAGCACCTGTGTGCAAATGTCCATTCATGTCCCCATCCTCAGTTCCTCCAGGATCATATGGCAACCACCCCTAGCCTCCTTTGGAACCCCCACACTGCCCTCCAAAGGGCTGTACCTCTCAGTTTCCCTACCAACATTTAATGGGTACATCTCTTTCTCTGCATTTTCTCTAGCAATTGTTTCTCTCTGTTCATTTTTAAACGGTTTTATTCACACATCATTCATCCAATCCAAGTAAATAGACAGGCCTTCACCATCGTAATCTATATGAAGACATGAAGACATTCCCTTTTCCTCCACAAAATATCCATACCTCTTCCCCATGCCCGCTACCTGTTGACATTTGGTTTTGGCATAATGCCTTTGTTACATTCAGTGGAAGCATATTACAGTGTTACTGTTGACTATGGACCCTAGCTTGCATGGATTGTACCTTTTCCTGCATACCATCCATTTTCAACACCTGGAAATGTTGACACTCATTTGTTCTCCCTCATACAAAAATGTTTTTATATTTGTACATTTAATCTCTATCATTGTCCACTCTAGGTATTTTTAAGTTATACTGTCTCAGTCTTTAACTTCTACCTTTCCTTCTGCTATCTTATGTGCCCCCAGCCCTTCTCTCTCAACCATACTCATATTCAGCTACTTATATTATTGTGCTACAATCAGGTAATATTGTGCTATTCATTTGTGAGTTTTTACAATCAGTCCTTAAACACACTCTTAATAATCAGTGAGTCTTAAGAAGAATTAGCAAATATCTCAAGACAAATGAAACAAGAACACCAATAAAACTTTCACTATTTGCAAATGACATGATTCTTTATATAGAAAGGCCAAAAAAATCTACAACAAATCTACTAGAACCAATAGTAGTTTAGTATAGTGGTGAGATACAAAATCAATATAAAAAAAAAAAAGTAGTGTTTCTACACAACAGTAAGGAGCAATCTGAGGAGGAAATCAAGAAAAATTTTGTATTTACAAAACAGCTAAAAGAGCCAAATATCTGTGGAAGACAGTTTGGCAGTTCCTTAGGAAGCTAAGTATAAAATTGCCATATTATCCCTCAATCTGAATACTAAATACATAAGCAGAAAAACAGAAAGCAGGGACTTGAATGTATATTTGTCCACTGATGTTCATGGTGGCATTTTCATAGTTGCAAAAAGATGGAAGCAACCCAAGTGTTTATCAACTAATGAATGGGTAAACAAAAAGTGCTATATATTTATATATATAATGTTATATATATAATGTATATAATTATATATATAATGTTATATATATAAATAAAATTTTATATATATATAATGAAATATTGTTCAGCTATAAGAAAGAATGAAGTCCTGTTGCATGTGACAACAGGGATGACTCTTGAGGACATTAATTAATAATGAAATAAAGTCAGATACAAAAAGATGAATATTATATGTTCTCACTGATATCAAACAATTATAATAAGTAAACTCATAGTTTAAAATATAGAATGTACGTACCAGAGAGAATTGGGTTAGAGAATGAGGAGCTGATGCTTAATTTGTGCAGAATTTCTATTTTGGTTGATTGTGAATGCTTGGAAATGGATAGTGGTGATGGTGGGGCACATTATTTCAAGTGAAAAGCACTGAGTTATATGTATGAATGTGGTTGAACAGGGAAGTTTTGGGTCATGTATGTTACCAGAAGAAAAGTTAGAAGATAAAACATGGGACTGTACAACATATGGCTGTGGTTGATGAACTGTGGTTTAGGACAAATACAAGAAGGTTCTTTCATGAACTATGATGTTATAATAAAGTATTAATGATAGGATGGTATATTTATTTAAAAAAATGTGCCTAATGTAAACTATGGACTGATTTTTAATATTATTTCAGCAATTGCAACAAAGGTACCAAACTAATGCAAACTGTTAAAACAGGGGGGTATACTGGGGATTTGGCGTTTTTTACTTGATTTTTCTGTAAACCAACAACTTCTCTAATTAAAAAAAAAATTAACAATAAAAAAATTCCTGGTCATTCTTAAGTAAATATGGGGGAAGCACTAGTAACCACATGGCAAATACAGCTGAAAAAAATGCAGTGACAAATTATATTGCTGTTCTTGTTTTCCTGTTCTCTAATAACTTTTAGGCCAAATGTTCTAGTTTGCTAGCTGTGGGAATGCAACACACCAGAGATGGATTGGCTTTTAATAAAAGGGGATTTATTTTGTTGGTTTTTCAGAGGAAAGGCAGCTAACTTTCCACTGAGGCTTTTTCTTACATGGAAGGCACAGGATGGTCTCTGCTGGTCTTCTCTCCAGGCCCTTGGGTTCCAACAACTTTCCCCGGGGTGACTTCTTTCTCCATCTCCAAAGGCCTGGACTGAGCTGCAAGTGCTGAGATGAGGAATGCCGAGCTGCTTAGGCTGTGCTACATTGCATTCTCTCATTTAAGCACCAGCCAATTAAGTGAAATGTCACTCATTGCAGCAGACACGCCTCCTAGCCAACTGCAGTTGTAATTAGCAACAAATGAGGTTCACGTACCATTGGCTTATGTCTGCAGCAACAAGACTAGGTATGCTCACCTGGCCAAGTTGACAACTGAATCTAACTAACACACCAAATAACTCATGACAAAAAAAAAAAAACAAAACAAGCAAATGAGCAAACAAAAAATGCTGGCTACTAGTCAATCAATTCCATTACTCACATTCTGATCTAAGCCCTTAATCAACATGAAGAAGCCAAAATGGTTGTTATCCTGAATCCAAGGTTGAGGAATGTTCAAAAACTCAAGTTGAGGCTCAAACCATGGACAGACAAAACTGGTTTGTGGTGATATTCTCTGCTACTGTAATCTTTTCTGCTGAGCTTCTTTAACTGAAGGTCATATAACCTGAGCCAAAAATTATGGGGATAAGTATTTATGAGGAGTCATTGGAAGCAAATAAAATGTGAGGGACCCCTCAACGAAGAAGATAAGATCCAGCTCACTGTTATGTTTATACCAAAAAAACCCAGTTTTATAATCAGAATTTACCAACCTGAATCTCCATCATTATCCCAACCTTCCATTTTTCTCACCCTATAAATCTCCCTTAATTATCAGATCAGAGAGACAGATTTGAACTTGCCTCTTGTCTCCTTGCCAGTCAACCTCACAAAAAAAATTCTTTCTTCCCTCAAAATCCTGGTGTCACAGCATTTAATTCTGTGAACATTAAGCAATGAGCTCATTATTTGGTAACAATATTCCATTAAATTTCCTAACTATATTTAATAAAACAGCAGTATCCAACATCATATGTATCAATTCATTGAATTCAACAAATACCTTATATGACTCAGGCATTATGCTAAAACTTTTGAATTAACGGAATTAATGACATGATCACTACTCTCAAAATTTCATAGTTTAGTGGGTGAGATGTTAAATCAATAAATTACTTTAAACAGGATTATAAATCTTGCCACGTGGGACACCCAAAAGAAGAACAAAACTCAACAGTAGTTTACTAAACCAGTGGATAGATTTACAGAAGCTTTCCAGTGGGTTCTTGAAAAGCAAGGATAGTGGGGGAGTAAAAAAATCTACGGTAAGAGATTGAGGTTTGTTCTAGTTTACTAGCTGCCAGAATGCAATATACCAGAAATGGAACGGCTTTTGAAAGGGGGAATTTAATAAGTTGCAAGTCTACAGTTCTAAAACCATGAAAATGTCCTAATTAAAGAAAGTCTATAAAAATGTACAAATTAAGGCACCAGCAAGAGGTTACCTTCACTCAAGAAAGGCCGATGACATTCAGGGTTTCTTTCTCGACTGGAAAGGCACATGGTGAACATGGTGGTGTCCACCAGCTTTCTCTCCAGGTTTCTTGTTTCATGAAGCTTCCTAGGGGGGCATATTTCTTCTTCATCACCAGAGGTCTCTGGCTGCATGGGCTCTCATGGTTCTTTGGCTCTCTCGTCATTCTCTCTCTCAAAAATGGATTCCAGTAAACTAATCAAAACCCACCTGGAATGGGTAGAGTCACATTTCCCTCTAATTCAAGGTTAATACCCACAATTGGGTGAGTGACATCTCCATGGAGATAGTCTAATCAAGTTTCCAAACTATAGTGCTTAATAGGCATGAAAAGAAATGATGTCTCTGTAAGATAGAATCAGGATTAAAACATGGCTTTTCTAGGGTATATAATCCTTTCAAACTAGCACACAGAGCAACATACATTTCCCTTATGTCTCTCTGTATTTTCTTTTTATTACTTTCCTTTATGAAATATTTGTTTTTGAGTTTTGGTTCCTATGAATTTATTATGTTTACAATGTTATTCTAATGTTTATATTGTAGGATTTAACTACTAACTCTATAATTTGTACTTGTGGGTTGTCTTTTTTTTTTTGCATTTTATTATAATATGTTATTTTCCTAGGCCTTGGATTATATTTTATGTTTTAGTGTTAAAGAAATAATTTGCTTCCCAGTTTCTCTGATTCAAGAATTGAAGTGACAGTTTCCCCTACACTTCTTTGTAAGAAAAATTACAGCTTATTCTCTCATTTATTCATTTCGCACTAACTTATTAAGTGAAGGTTCACTTTGTTCCACCAGGATAAAGAGAAAATATGAGAAAATTTAGGAGTGCAAGTTATAATTTCTTGTGTTTATAATTTATCCCTTTGATTTGTAATACTTTCTAATCTATGAAAAGAAACCCTACTTCATAATGAAATTGCCTAAGGTCAAAAATTCAAAAGCAAAAATATTCACAATAAAGTACACAGAGATGTAGCAATTAAAATGGAATAGTAATAAAATATCTTATTGTGATACCTTCTTTTAAAGTAAAAATACCACACATTATACTGCATCATTAATTTTACATGAAAAGATTAATAAATCCTTTCTCTTTGCCATTTCCCTGTAGTCAAGCTTCTGCACATTAGAAAATAATACTTTGTGCCTGACTAGATATAATGCATTTAATATCGATTTCTTTTGTTGCTATTGTTGAGATTTTTTTCCTGCTTTCTTATTTTTTAATTAGAAAAGGAATGCATGTTTTTAACAATTCAAAGAATACAGTTATTTATAAGTTAAGTGCTAATAGCCTTACCTTCCCCCTCCTTTCATCTCCCTCTGCTTGAGATAACTTAAATAAGGTTAGTAATTTGAGTTATTTGCTTTCAAACTTTTTTTAACTTGCAAGTAATATATAAATGTTTTATATATATACGTTTTACATATTATATATTTTTATATAATAAATTTTTTTTTAGTTTTATATTTCATAAAATAGACCCATCCATGCCACAATAATATGTTATAGACACACTTCTAGGTCAAACATTAAAAATATTTCATTTATTTTGACAGCTGTAGTGTCTTTCTAACTACAGGTATCAAATAATTTAATCATTCTTATTGTTTGACATTAAAGTTGCTTCCAATTATATAGCTTCCTTCAATGAAATCTTTGTATATATACTCTAATTTGCAATGTTTTTGTTTTGTTCTTTCTGTAGCAAAATTTGCTTTTGGTAAATAATGGAAGATTATTTTCCCTGAAGGTTGTTTCAACATTCTACGCTGGATGTCATGTCCCATGTAACAGGGAGGGCAATGGTTTCACTTGCAGAATTGACCTTAGAGGATAGAATTTTTTCCTTAATTAGTCTCTTGGTTAGATAACTGCTTGTGTATAGAAACATTACTGATTTTTGTACCTTAATTTTATGACCTGCCACTTTAATGAATTTGTGTATTAGATAAGTAACTTTGTTGCAGATTTCTCAGGATTTTCCAAGTATAGTATCATGTCATCTGCAAACAATGAAAGTTTTACTTCTTCCTTTCCAATTTGGATACATTTTATTTCTTTTTCCTGCCTGATTGCTCATGCTAGAACATCTAATACAATGTTGAATAATGGTGGTGACAGAGGCCATCTTTGTCGAGTTCCCGATCTTAGAGAGAAAGCTTTCAGCCTCTCACCATTAGGTAGATACCGGTTATTGTTTTCTTTTATATATGCCTTTTATTATATTGAGGAAGTCACCTTTGATTCCTAACTTTTGAAGTATACTTATCAGAAAAGGATGTTGAATTTTGTCAAATGCTTTTTTAGCATCAATCAAGATGATCATATGAGTTTTCTCTTTCTATTTGTTAATGTGCTGTACTACATTAATTGATTTTCTTATGTTGAACCACCTTTGCATTCCTGGTATAAATCCCACTTGGTCATAGTGTATAGTTCTTTTAATATGCTGTTGGATTTGATTTGCTTATATTTTGTTGAAAAATTTTGCATCTATGTTCACTAGGGAGATTGGACCATGGTTTCACTTTCTTGTAACATTCCTACCCAGTTTTGGTATTTAAAGAGATGTTACCCTCATAAAATGAACAAGGTAGTATTCCTTTTTCCTTAATTTTTAAGGAAAAGTTTGAGCAGAATTAGCGTTCTTTTTGGGATGTTTGATAAAATTCCCCTGTGAAACCATCTGGTCCTGGGCTTTTCTTTGTAGGAAGATTTTTAATGACTGATTGAATCTCTTTACTTGTGCTTGTTTTGTTGAGATCTTCTATTTCTTCCTGAGTCAGTGTAGCTTATTTGCATATTTCCAGGAGTTTGGCCATTTTATCTAAGTTGTCTAGTTGTCAGGGTATAGCTGTTCATAGTATCTTCCTATGATTTTTTTAAAAATTTCTTCAGGATCTGTGGTAATGACCCCACTCTCATTTCTGATTTTGTTTATTTATATCCTCTCTCTTTTTTTCCTTTGTCACCTTTGCTAGTGGCCCAACAATTTAATTGATTTTCTCAAAGAACCAATTATTGGTTTTATTAATTCTTTCTATTGTTCTTTCATCCTCCCTTTCATTTAACTCTGCTTTAATCTTTGCTCCTTCTCTTCTTCTATTTGCTTTAGGGATAGTTTGCTGTTCTTTTTCTAGTTTCTCCAGGTTAGCAGTTAAATCCTCAACTTTTGCTCTTTCTTCTTTTTTAATATAGGCATTTAGGGCAGTAAATTTCTCTCTCAGCACAACTTTTGCTGCAATCCATAAGTTCTGATATGTTGTACTCTCATTTTTATTCATCTCCAGATAGCTACTGATTTCTCTAGTGATTTCTTTTGACCCGCTCATTGTTCGAGAGTGTGTTATTTGATCTCCATTTATTTGTGAAAGTTCTTGTTCTCTTGTGGTTATAGTCCATTGTGATAAGAGAAAATGCTTTGAATAATTTCAATGTATTTGAATTTGTAAAGACCTGTTTTGTGCCCCAGCGTATGATCTATCCTGAAGAATGCTCCATGAATACTAGAGAAGAATGTATATCCTGGTGACTTGGGATGTAATGAATGATATGTCTGTTAGGTTTAATTCATTTATCAAATTGTTTAAGTTCTCTATTTCCTTGCTGATCCTCTGTCTGGTTGTTCTGTCTATAGAGAGAGTGATGCATTGAAGTCTCCTACTATTATTGTGGAAACATCCCTTCTGTTTTATCAATGTCTGTCTCACATACTTTGGAGCTCCTTGATTAGGAGCATAGACACTTATGATTCTTATTTCCTCTTCGTTAATTGTCCCTTTTACTAATATATAGTGTTTCTTCTTTGTCTCTTATGATTTCTTTACATTTAAAGTCTATTTTGTCCAATATTAGTATAGCTACTTCTGCTTTCTTTTGGTTACAGGTTGCATGGGACATCTTTTTCAATCATTTCACTTTCAATCAATTTGTATTTTTGTGTCTAAGATGCTCTTTTAAGCAGCATATAGTTGGATTATATTTCTTAATCCACTCTACCAATATATATCTTTTTTTTTTCTTTTTTCATGGGCAGACACCGGGAATTGAACCCAGGTCTCCGGCATGACAGGCGAGAACTCTGCCTGCTGAGCCACCATGGCCCACCCTGCCAATCTGTATCTTTCAATTGCTAAGTTTAGTCCATTAATATTCAAAGTTATACTCTAAAGGCATTTCTTGAATCCACCATCTTATCCTTTGGATTTTATTTGTCAGATCTATATGTTCTTTTCCTTCTTTCTCTTTTTATCCTTTAGGTTACCTTTACTGGTACTCTTCAATTCTGTGCCATAACCAGACCTCTCTCCTGTCTTTTTTTTCCTTTGCTTTTTTTTTTATTTCAGCTGGAATAACTTCCTTTAGTGTTTTTTGTAGAGCTGGTCTCTTATTGACACTTTTGTTTGTCTGTGAAAAATTTAATCTCTCCCTCATTTTTGAAGGACAATTTGGCTGGGTTCAGAATTCTTGGCTGAAAGACTTTCTCTTTCAGGATATTAAATATATCATACCACTGACTTCTTGCTTCAATAGTGCCAGATCAGTAGTCTGAATTCAGTCTTAAGAGGTTTCTTTTGTATGTGGTAGATTGTTTTTCTCTTGCTGCTTTTAGGATTTTTTTCTTGTCTTCAACATTTCACAGACTGATCAGTATGTGTCTTGGGGTAGGCCTATTTGAATTTATTCTATATGGAGCTCATTGGGTTTCATTGACTTGCATAGCTATGTCTTTTATATAGGTTGGGGAGTTTTCCCCTCTTATATTCTCATGTAATCTTGCTAGTCCTTTACTTTTCTACTCTTCTTCTGGAACACCAATGATTCTTACATTTGTGTGCTTTGTTTTCTCCATCATTTCCTTGAACTCCAATTCAAATTTCCCATCTTTTTTTTTTTTGTCATTTGCTTTTCCGTGTGTTCTAAATCCATTGTTCTGTCTTCTAGTTCACTTATTCATTCTTCTACCTCTTCAAATCTGCTGTTGTGTGTCTCTAATATATTTTTTATTTGGTCTACAGCATCTTTAGTCTCTGTGATATCTGCTATTTTTCTATTTATTCTTTAAAACTCCTCTTTATGCTCTTTGAGTGTTTTCTTGACCTCCTTTATGTCATTAGCCATCCCACTGATTTTATTTAGTAAAGTTATATGAACATTTTTTATTAGTTGTTCCAAAGTCTGTGTCTCCTCCAGTGTTTCAATTTGGTCTTTAGACTGGGCTGTATCTGTCTACATCTTCTTATGGTTAGTGATATTCTGTTGTCTTTGTGGCATGTAAATATCTTGATAGGGTTACTTTGGATGTTGATTTCCTTTAGTAGTCTAAAGCTTTATATTTGTGGGATGGTTGTGGAGCAGGATGCAGGTCATAAGGAGGGGCAGAGCAATGCAGTGATGGGTTGTGGTGCAGGTATATGCATAGTCAGGGACTCTGTGCTGATGCCTGCAAGCATAGGGTGCAGTTCACGGGGCTGTGGACGTGCAGTGTGAGGACTGTGGGGGTGAAGCTCAGGCAGGTCTTAGAGTGCAGAAGCTGGATGTGGGGTGGGGGATACAGAGTTAGGTTGTGGCACGAGGTAGATGGGGGTGCTGAGTGGATGTACTGGGGCTGGTATTTGGCCAGGATGCAAGTGGGTGCATGAAATGTGTGGGTTGTGGGTGTCAGGGTGTGGAGTGCAGGGCATAGAAGTCAGGGCACAGGAAGGTTGGGTCACGGGTATGTCTCTGTGCAGAGGGAGGGGTGCAGTGGGGCCAAGATGCAGATGTGCAAGTGTGCAGGGGCAGGACACAGGTCAGAGAGGTTGTAGGATGTGTGTCAGGAGTGGGTAATGATGGGTGGCTATGGCCCTGGCATGGGTGCATGGGGGGTGGGTAGGGACATCTGCTTGTGCACGGTAGCAGTTATTTGGCACAGATCTGCCCAAGAGCACATGTCAGGTATGATAGAAGGACACTTGTAACATGGGGTGGGGGAAGGGTGTGCATGTGCGCCAGGCAGAGGAGTTGGGGTACAGGGGTCAGGAGGTCTGTGCATGGATTCTTGGGTGCCCAGCAGGGAGGATGTAGCTGGGCCAGTGCATGGATCTGAGTGGCAGAGCCCTGGAGTGCACATGCACAGAGTTCAGGGGCAGTGGGGTGGGATAGTACCTGGGGCTGGGGGTGAGTGTAGCCCGGATGTGCTGGTCAGGGCTGAGGGATCATAATGTTACTGGGCGCTGTGTGCCTGCATGAGTCTAGGGGGCCGGATGCTTACATGCAAGTGTGAGTAGCTCAGGGGTCTGGGTGGAACTATGTGATTGTATTGGCTGGGAGCAGGTATGACCAGGGTATGAAAGTGGACACCTGGACCCTCCATGTGCAGCTGACTCCCTGCAGGGGGCCGGGAGGGGTACTTGGGGGTTGAGCGGCTGACCGTGAGTATGTGAATCCTGGGAGGGGTCGGGTGAGAGTGTGCGCTTATGTGGGAGAGGTGCGTAGGGCCGGGACAGGCTTGCCTGCATGTGGGGGCCAGGGTGTGGGGCGGGGATGTGAAGGGAGAGGGATGAGAGGTGTTTGGAGCACGTTAAGGTGCAGGTTACTGGGTTCAGTTGTGTGGGGCTTGGGGAGAGTCATGGGTTGCAGGGTGGGGGCTGTGCGTGATGATAATGTGTTCAAGGAAAGTAGCTGGGCTTACTTTTTTGTCCTTGTCTCCCGGTCTGTTCACTCCCGAGGGCTCTGGGTCTCCATTTCTTCTGGAAATGGACGTATTAGGCTGTCTGCACTAGGTGGCCAGTCTCTGGTTTTCTGAGTCTCAGTTATTTTGCTTTTCCAACCCGGGCCTCCCTGTGTGATGTAGAAGACCCTCCCAGGTCACTTACACCCTGGAATCACTCTCCTAGTCTGTTTTCTGTCCCTTCTCTAGCTACACCTTCTCTTTGGTGTAGGGGTGAACTTCATCTATCCTATTAGGCCATTTTCTTGGAAGTCCTTTCCTGAGAAGTTTTGCATTATATTTAAAGTTCTGTTCGTTTTTTTCCTACATTAATAAGTGCAACTCAAGTCTCTCCTTCCCAGTTTTCTTTTCTTTTCTTTTCTTTTTTAACATAGTTGAACATTTTCAAATGCCTGTTTTCACCTGTGAACGCAAACAATTTTATTCAATTTAAAACGAGATTCTGATGGCAAATACATTTAATGCATAGATCAGTTTCAGAAAGCTGGAAAATTATATTAACTTTATCTACTCTGAAAATTTGTACCAGCTCTTCCAAATTGCTTTATGTCCTTTAGTAAAATTTCAGTGTCATTCATATAAGCAACCAACTTTTTGAAAACAAATTTCTTCTATATGTTTACAATTGTTTGGTTATAATAAATAACATTTTTCCTATTTACATTTATAAATAAGTAAGTGGTATAATGGAATGTTATTTAGCTTTTTACATTTATTTACCATTTAATTAACAAATTTTCTCTTATTTTTAAGATATGTGGTTAAGGTTAAATATCTTGGATTATTTTAGTATGAAATTATAAGTGGTTCTTTATACCTCCTTTTTTTCTGTTTATTTTTTAGTGTTTAGTTCATTTTCTTATTGTTTTATTTTGAACATTAGTGGTAAGAGAGGATATTCCCATTCTATTTCCCAAAACTGTAACAGCTTAATTATTTAATATATAATTTACTTGTCATATAGACTGTATCAAATTGATTTTTCATTTTATTATTCAGACCTGCTAAAATTTATAAAGTGGCCCTTTAGCATATATCATTGAAATAAGTATATTATACCTTACTTTATGAACAGAATAGTGTGCGTACATTTATTTTCTAATGACAAATGTTATATCTTTCCTTGAATAAACTCTATTTAGTCATGGGGCATTATTCTTTGAATGTACTGCTGCTTTACTAATATCATATTTATATTTTTCATATTATGTGTATAAATTAAATAGATTGTTGTGATATTAGATAAATAGCAATTTGTTCAAAGAATAATGCCCCATGACGAAGTAGAGTTTATTTAAGGAATGATATAACATTTTGTCATTAGGAAATAAATCAAAATTATGCTTGTTTATTAATCTAATTTAGTAGCTTCCAGTAATTTTCTGTGGTCTAAATAATTGAAATAGCATAGGAATTATTTCATTGAAGACAAACTACAATTCAGTGGTAAAGTCTTCTTCACTAGTACATTTCACAATTTGGATAGCTAAGGTACTTTCTGATCTTACTGATCTTCTCAGGTTTTCTATCTCTTCTTGAGTCAAAATTGGCTATTTACATTTTTCTAAATTAAACATTCATTTCCTTTAAAAGTTCATATTCATTGGCATAAAATTGTTATCATGTATATTTCACTATAATTTTCTTTTTTTGTGGCTGGTTCTGTTTGTTTTTGTGTTTAACCAGCCTAACCAATCATTTGCCTACTTTGTGGCAACTTCAAGTGCTTTTACAAACATACAGTTTTATAATGTGTTTTACAAAAAATCTTGAAATATTTTTTCAAGGTTGCTGACTTTTTGTATCATGAAAATGCTACATATCATTAAATATATTTATTCTTTTAAAATATTAAAACCTAACATAGATTAATCAAACTCCTCCATTGTGGCTTTAACCAGTTTTCACTGTATTTTTAGGACTTTACAAAATATTTAGAGAATAGGTCTGTGAATTAAAATTCCTTTACCTTTATAATATGTCATCCTTATGAGTGCATATGAAAAAGTTTTAGAATTTGAAAGATATCAAAAATACATCACCGATCTCCCTTCGTGAAACTACTCATAGAGTACACATAACAAAAACAAGTCAAAACAAAGAGAACAAGAGTGAACCTGTATTAAACCTAAATAGTATTATAATAACATGACTGGCTCTGTAATGTATTCCCTTGCAAATAAAAGGTATATTAATACATTATTCATATATATGAATATACAGGTTCTTACTTATTCTAGGTTCATATGCAGTCTGTTGTATTAAGAAGTTTGAATATTAGTCATGATCCACTTGGATTAGGTAAATTTTCAAAAGTAAATAATTTTTCTATCAGTGATCTTATGCACACATCTGATGCTTAAGTTATATATGCATTAAGGTTATAAATAAGTCATGGTACTTCACTATACAAATATAGCATTTTTCATGGAAAAAAAAGTTCTTAAGGGTCCTGGAATGAAAAAATACTGTCAATTCTTGACAATAAACTGGAAAAGTTATTGATATTCCTGACATAACAATGGCAAGTTCTGAGAAGTAAAAAAGAACAGCACTGTTAGAACTCACACATTTAATATTTTTCATGTTTACATTCCTTTAAATTTGATAAACTATTTCCACTGTATCCTTTATCATAAAAGCATTATTTGGATATGATAAATATTTAGCGTATGAATATAAAAGGAAGAAAATACATCTCAGAAATATTCTCAAATTCAATTGCACATCTCCACCTTGTCCTTTTTCATTTCATATGCACACATTCATCCAATTTTTTCTTTTAAAAATTATTGGTGTTAAAGTCATGATATTTTACTTAAAGTTTATAGAGAAAAATATAATGTTTTAGAGTTTAAATTTATATAAGTACAAGTGAGTTTAAAAATTTTATTTTATTTACTGGATATTTATACTTCTTCATATAAGTGTTTTCTTTGTCCTTATTTTCCATAGTAATGTTATTAATCACTTCCTTAATGATTTTTAAGAATTCGTTATATGATTAAACAGTTAGACCCCACTGGGAACAAGTAATACAAATATGATTGAAACTGGCTTAAAAAGTAATTAGTCAATTATTTCACATAACAAGGAGTCCAACTTATGACGTGGTTGGGGTTTGATCACGTGATCATCAATCAGATTTTATTGATTGTGTATTCATCCTCTTTCATTGCTATAAGATAGCTTCAGCACCAACGGAGACAGTTAAGCTTCTCATTCAAAGCTTTTTTTTCTCTTCCGTTAATTAAATCAATTTACATAATATGTCCACCTCATGATATCCAATGCTTTGATTTCCCTAGATTAATCAGAGTACTCCTCAAAATGGTATTTGATCAAATTATGAGTTGTGTTAAGAAGGAGAAAGAAGGGAGGGATGAGAGGTAAACACCCAACAGTAATACTGTAGGAGACAAATCAGATTTGTCTTCCTTATTTGTTGAAACGTGTGCATTCAGAATTGCTTTCCTTGGCATGCTGTGAATTCTGAATAGACGCAAATATAACTGGCATTCCCAAAACATTCACACACTTGTATTCAAGGGAAAAGTTTTCAATTGCAAGCAGTACACTTTGAAAGAGTGGACTAGACTATGCATGCATAAACTGTAACATGTCAGATCCTGATAATAGCAAAACTAAATTAGATAATTTTCCATTTGTTCATGTAAAACTGTAAGCCAAATGGAAAATTCATATTTCTGACAATTATGTTCAAAACTGGTCTACTTCCAACCTTTGAAGAAAGTAGCATTGCTCTTCAACCTATTTAGGAGCATAAAATTTGAGGGAATAAAAAGCCATTTTTGGCAGAAAAAGTACCTTTTTTTTGCAGTCAAAATAGCTTCCACTTTAACTACAAGTTAGGAAATGATGACTTTAACAAATATAAAACATATTTCAATGGAACTATAGATATAGATGGAATGTTTCTTTTGAATACAATAAGAGTAAGATAGGTGAGTAAGGAAGTAGGACAACACTAATTTGTTGGAGGAAAGTTTGATAACATTATTAAAAGTTTGACTTTTATGTAAAGCGTAAATAGAGGATATAGCTGAACCTTGCATGACCAGCGGAGCTCTTTTGCCTAAGTTACATCTCTGAGCTAATTTGCTTATACATAACATTACATATTTTTTTTTGCAGAAGGCATTTACTGAAAACTACACGCTTCTCCCTATATGAAAATATTGTGTAATCATGGAAACTAGAAAACATTAGACTAGTCACATATATGTGATGAAATACAGTAAATATGTCAACTCTTCCAAATTGTTTGACAAGCTTAATGCAGTCCCTATCAAACTATCAGCAAGGTTTTATGTGAATATAAGCAGGCTTATTCTAAAAATGTATATGGAAATGCACAGGCCTTAGAATAACTAAAATATCTGGAAAAAAGAGTAACATGAGAGGAACCACTCTACTAGATATCAAGGCATGTTACACAGTTAAAGTAATCAAGACAATGTGGTTATCCATAGAAGAACGTATAGGTAGATCCATAGAGAAGAAAGAAAACCCAGAAAAAGAACCATCCAAATACCTCTACTGATTTTTGACAAAGCCACAAAACCATCTCAATAGCAGAACATATTCTTTTCAACAAAGTATGATGGATAAAGTGTATGTTCATTGGCAAAATATAAACTTTGACCAAATCTCACACTTTATGCAATAATGAACTCAAAATAGGTCATAACCTTAAACATAAAACTTAAAATTAAAAAAATATATAGATATAGTTAGATGAAGAAAATCCTCAGAATCTTGGGCAAGGTGCTCTTGCCAAAACAAGTGCAAACCATAAAAAAAGAATTGAAAACTGGACTTCATCAAAAATTAAACTATTTTGCTCTGCAAAAGACCCTGGTAGGAAGATTAAAAGACAAGTTAAAGACAGGGGAAAATATTTGTAAATTATTTATCCAACAAAAAATTAATATTTAATAGGTGTATGTGTGTGTGTGTGTCTGTGTTGGTGTGTGTATGTGTGTATTCAAAAATAGGAAAAGTAGATAGATGTTCAACATCATTAACCATTAGGGAAATGTAAATTAAAACTATGATTGGATGTCACTGCACACCTATCAGAATAGCTAACACAATAACAGCAACAACAATAATAACAAAACTATGACAGCACCAAATAATGGTGAGGATGAAAAGGAATTGGATCACTTATACATCACTACTGGAAATGTAACACAGAAATGCTGCATAAACCTTATGCAGTTTCTTATGAAATGAGAAATGCAATTGCATAACACACCATGCTGGGAACCTTGAGCACATCCCAGAGCAAAAGAAAACCCATATACATATAAAAATATGAACATGAATGTTCAGAGCAGCTTTATCTCAAGTGAAACCAAACTGCTAACAACACAATGTTCCTTCTACAGGTGATTGGTTAAATAAACTGTGGTACATCCATGTTAGGCAATATTATACAATAAAAATAAACTACTGATACACTCAACTTGGATGCATATGAAAAAAGTTATGCTGAGTGAAAAAAGACAAAACCAAGAGTGACATCTCCCAAAATAGCAGACGAGGAAACTTCAAAAGACCATCTCCACCACTCCCCACAAAAGTCATGAACAAGCTGTCAAAAACTATCAGGCTCAACTTTTTCAGAACTCTGGAATCTAATAAAATTTTAAAACTAGAGGAACTTTTAATGAAGAAAGAAGCTGCTGAATTTAAGAAAGGTAGTTTGATGCATTTTAACTTACCTGTTTGCCATCCCTACTCCCCAACTCAGTAGCAGTCTTGAAGATGAAATTATGCATTCCTGGTGCAAAGTGCTGATATAAGAAGGAAGAATCTGTACCTTATTATCAAATAATTGGGGTCAAATAATCTGGTGGCTCTCTAAAGTCTTGGCTCAAGGGCTTGCCTTTGTTTCCCCTTTCTCAAAGCTTCCCCACAGGGCTGAAGCAGCTTCCTAAGTGGCATTTGTTGGAGTGTATAAGGGTATATGTATTAGTCCTAGTCACCTGGTACAAAGGATAAGAGTTGGAGCAATAAATTGAAGACCAAAAAGCCTGGAAGAGGAGAAGATGTAAAAGAAAATACCTGGGGGAAATAAAGGCTTTGTATAACTTCCAAGTATACTGTGGAATCTAAAAGGCCATGTGCATATTAAGAACTCATAAAATACCTGAGAAAATCCTAAGCTTTCACCTCTGCTTGATATTCAAGTTCTGTGTAAGGAAGAAGTGACTATTAAAGGATGGTTGTATATGGCCTGGCTAAGCACTGAGGTGCCCCAATATAAATTCAGTTTGCAAGAACTGTAAAGATTGCTTCTCTACAGATTCAGGCATTCAAGGAAATGTCTGTCAAATTACTATCTGGCCACTAATCAAATGGAACAGATAGTTCAATGGACACCCATGACGAAGTATACAGACTTTACAAAGATGGTATAGAAAAGTATCTAAATAAAATCAATAACCTACAACAAGCAGCAACAACAAATCTTGGAGAGTTTGAGTTCCATATCTGTGACATTATATTATTCAGATTGTCCACTTTTCATCAAAAAGATTATGTGGCTTGCTAAGAAATAAGAAGCGTGGATTATAATTAAATTATTGTATATCAACATACAGAGAATTATGAAAGTAGAAAAAGAGAAACATCTTATCACATACAAGGGATCAATAAGATAAACAGATTTTTCATCAGAAACCTTGGCAACCACAAGGAAGTAGTAAATAGTGAAAGAAAAAATATAATTGTCACACAAGAATTCTATATCTGACAAAAACTATATGATTCAAAAATAAAGGAAAAATTAAGACACTTACAGATATACCAAAATTGAAGGAGTTCTTTACTAGTAGATCTGTCCCTCAAAAAAATGTTAAAGGAATTCCTGTAGGCTGAAAGGAAAGAACGCTAGGTAGTAAACTGAGGCCATTTAAGGAAATAAAAACACTGGCTAAGGTAGTCACATAGATAAATATATAATCCACGTATTATTGTATTTTATTTTGTAACTCTTCTTTTTATTGTACATGTTTTAAAAGGCAAACACATGAAATAATTATGCAAAAAAGCATGAGACAATTATAAATCTATGTTAAAGTATACAAAAGTATAATATGTAATTTGTGGCAATAAAAGCACAAAGAGTGGAAATGAATTTTTATAGGAGTCAAGTTTTTATATTTTATTGAAACCAAGTTGGTATCAATTAAAACTGGATTACTATAAACTTTGGATGATCATTATAATACCCAGGGAAACCACTAAGAAAAGAATGAAAAATGTTACTGAAAAGAAACGAGAAGGGAACAATAACTGCGTTTGAAAAATCAAACACAAAAGAGTAGTGCAGTAATAGTGGAATTGAAGAATGAAAACATATAAGACATGCTTGAATTCTAAAAACATATAAAAATGAAAATAAATAGCAAAATAGCAGCAGTAAGTCCTTCCCTATCAAATTACTTCAAGGGTAAATGGATGAAATCCTCCAATTGAAAAGCAACATTAGGCAGGATGGATTTTTGAAAATGATCCAATTATATGCTGTGTACAACAGATTCTTTTTATACCGCAAAACACAAATAAGTTGAAGGTGAAAGGACAATTTCAGTTCTTAATTTCAATTAAGAATAGAGGCCATCAGGAGATAGAAATAGGGTAGATATTGAGTAATTGGAGCTGAAAGGATACAGTTCATGCAACAAGACTGATAGTAAAAATTCAGAAATGGACAGCACAATACTACCTAATTGTAGCACAATAATGTGAGTACACTGAATGAAGCTGAATGTGAGAATGATAGAGGGAGGAGGGCTGGGGGCACAAATGAAACCAGAGGGAAAAATAGATGATAACGACTAAGTTGGTATAATCTAGGAATGCCTAGAGTGTGCAATGATAGTGACTAAATGTACAAATTAAAAAAAATTTTTTTTGCATGAGGAAGAACAAAAGAATGTCAATATTGCGAGGTGTTGAAAATAGATGGTAATTCATATTTTAAAGCTTTATGTCTGAAACTAAAGCAAAAATGTTTATTTGGTACAAAATTTTTATTTTGACTAGTGCATTTCCTAATATAATTATATGGACAGTTTAATTGAACACCATAAGTACATGGAAACTTGAATAAGGCATGAGATTTTGTAGGTTTGTCCAGAGTGATGCCCGGATAACTCCCAGAGTGATTCGAACAGTGAATAAAGAAGTATTTGCAAAAAAGAAAAGAAAGTGAAAGGACAGAAAAATACACTCCATTCAATAGTAATATAGTAATTAAAAGATAGCTAGGAAGATTATTCTAACAGGCAAAATAGATTTTAAGACAAAATTATTACAAGAGACATAGGAAATTAAATATTGACTAATGGCTCAATCCATGAAGACAATACAGCAATTATAAACATGGGCGTCTAACTACAGAGCCAAAATGTATGAAGCAAAAACTGACAGATGGATGAGAGAAATAGAAAGTTCTATAATAATATTAATTGGATACTTCAATATTCCAGTTTGAATAATGGATATAACAACTAGATAGAAGATCAAACAGGAAATAGAGGACTTGAATATCACTATAAACCAATTAAACCTAACAGAAAGATGGAGTGTATCAAATGGAGGGTGAGATGGGTACATATTCGTCTCAAGGGCAGTAGGACATTATTCAGAGTAGATCATATAATAAACCACAAAACAAGTCTCAGTACATTTTAAAAGATTGAAATCATACAATGTACCTTTTTCTGACCAATGGAATGAAAGAAACTATAAATTAATAACACAAGAAAAGCTGGAAAATCCACAAACCTATGAAAATTAAACAACATAATTTAAAATATCAGAGGTTCAAAGAAGATATCATAAGAAAAACAGAAAATATCTAGATAACAGTTTTAATAAAAACATAATGTACCAGAACTCATATGATGCATCAAAATACTGCTCAGAGGCAAATGCTTAGCTCTAAATATTTACATGGAAAAGCCAGATCTCAAGACAATAACATAACTTTATACCTTAAGGAACCATAAAAAAAAGAGCAAACTAAAGGCAAAACTAACATAAGGAAAGAAATAACAAAATTTAGAAGACAAATAAAATAGAGAATAGAAAAATAGTAGAGTATAAACAAAACCAAATGTTGGTTTTCTATAAAATTAAACAAAATTGACAAACATTTTGCTAAACAGATTGAGAAAGAAGAGAGAAAAATCAAATCACCAAAATCAGAAATCAAAGTGAGATAATTACTACTTACATTTTAGAAATAAAAGGTATTAGAAGGAAATAGTATAAATAATTGCATACCAACAAACTAAATAACCCGGAAGAAATAGATAACTTTCAAGAAGCACACAAACCACAAAAACTGACCCCCCCAAAAAAAAGAAAGAAAGAAAAGAATATCTGAATAGATCCATAAAAAAGTTAAGGATTGGATGAATGATCAACAACCTCCCAACAAAGGAAAACCCACGTCCAGGTGGCTTCCATAGTGAATTCTAGAAAACATTTAAAAATAAATTAACACCAATCATTTTCAAACTCTTCCAAAAAAACTGAAGAAGAGGAAATGCTTCCTAACAAATTCCATGAAGTTAGTGTTATGCTGATGCCAAAGCCATGCAAAGGCATCACAAGAAAAAGCAACCTGTAGCTCAACATCCCTTATGAAAAATTTTAAACAAAATTCTAGCAAATGGAATCCAGCATATTAAAAAATTATACACCATGACTGAGTGTAGTCTATCCTAGGAATACAAAGATATTTCAACATATGAAAATCAATCAGTGTAATATACTACATTAAAAAAAATGAAAGGGAAAACAGTCACCTCATTGATCCAGGAAAAAAAGTGCATTTGGAAAAATCCAACACCCTATTATGAAAAAGCAATCAATAAATTACTTATAAAACAGATCATTCTCAACATGATAAAAGGCATTTATGAAAAGTAAAGCTAACATTCATACTTAATGCTGAAAGATTTAAAGCTTTCCTCATATGATCAGAAACAACAAAAGAATGTTTATTTTCATCCCTTCTATTAAACATTTTACTGGATTTTCTAGCCAAAGCAATTAGAAAAGAAAAAGAAATAAAAGGCATCCAAATTGGAAATGAAGAATTAAAACCATTTCTATTCGCAGATCACATAATGCTATATATAGAAAATTCCAAAGAATTAACAAGAAAGCCACTAGAGCTAATAAACAAATTCTGCAAAATAGGAGGGTATAACTAGCAATAAATAATGTAAAAATTTAAAAAACAACTCTATTTACAAGTACATCAAAAACAAATATTGAGGAATAAATTTAGCTAAGGATTTTCAAGTCTTTTACACTGAAAAATTAAAGATCTAAATAAACTGTAAGAAATCCTGTGTTCATGGATTGGGAGACTTAGTATTTTTTAGATGGCAATATTACCAAATAATTGCATACAGACTTGATGCAATTCTTCTTAAAATCTCGATGGTCCCTATTGCAGAAATGGAAAGGATGATCCTACATTCATATCAAATTCCCAGGGCCCCAGAAAAGCTAAAATAATTGTGAACTGAACAAACCTAGCAGACGCTTTCCTATTCTAAAACAGTTTTAAAGCTAAAGCAATTCAAACAGTATGCTACTTTCAGAAGAATGGACATATAGAACAATTGAATAAAATCGATAGCCAAGAAATGAACCATAATTTACAGCAAATTTATTTTAGATAAAGATGCCAGATGATTATGTGGGAAAAGAATAGTCTTTTCCACAAATTGTGCTGGATGACAGGATATCCAAACACAAAAGAATAAAGGTGAACCTTTATGTTACTCCATAAACAAAAATGAACTCAAAGTGGATCAAAGACCTAATCTAAGAGCTACATCCATAAAACTCATATGTGGGCAAATCTTCATGACCTTTTGTCAAATCAGATGTTTAAGCTATGAAACCAAAAGAAAAAAAAAATAGATAAAGCACAGACAAGAAAAGAAAAAAAAAAACAGATAAATCAGATTTCATCAAACTAACAACTTTACACGTGAAAAGACACTATCAAGAAAATAAATAAAAACCTACAAGTAGTAATACATGTTTGCAAATCACATATCTCATACGGGTCTATTATGTAGAATATATAAAGAAATCTTACAACTTAACAATAAAAAAGATGATCAAATGAATTAGGATAAAATGGGCAAATGAAAGCATACAAATATCCAACAAGTTTATTAGAGAAATGCAGATAAAAATCACTATGATATACTGCTTCACACACACAAAGATAGGAATAATAATAATAACATAGTAATAAATGGAAAATAAGTATTGTGAGGTTTTGGAGAAATTGGAACTATCATACACTGCTGGTAGAAAAGTAAAATAGCATTAGCCAATTCAGTAAACAGTATGGACACTCCTCAAAAGGCTAAGCAAAGATATTGTATGGCCCATCAACTACACTCCTTGGTATATACCCAAGAGAAATTAAAACATATGTTCACATAAAAACATATATGAATGTTATAGCAGCACTATTCACTATATCCATAAGATAGAAATAACCCAAATTTCCATATACAGATGAATTAAAAACAAAATATTATATATCCATAAAATAGATTATTATACAGACATAAATATCACTGAAGCACTGATACATGCTACAACATGTATGAACCTTGGAAACATGCTAAGTGAAGGAAGGTAGACACAAAAGGCTATATATTGTATAGATTTATGTGAATTACACAGAATAATACAATTCATATAAACAGCAGATTTATGGTTATCAGGCCTCAGAGAATGAGGTAAGGTTGAATGGCTGCTTAATGGTGCGGGATTTTGTTCTGGAATGATGAAAATATTTTGGAACAAGAGAGTGGGGAATTTTCCACAATATTGTGAGTATACTACATGCCACTTAATTGTACAATTTAAAATGTTAAAATGGTGACTTTCACCTGAAGTGAAAAAAAAAAACAACAAAACTAAAATGTCACAAACTAAATAATTCTATTTATATAAAATTCTTTAATAGTCTTGCTAAGCTCATGTGATCTGTAAATAAAAAACATTGTGCCTTTTTCTTTCCAATCCAGAGGTCTTTTCCTTATTTTTCTTATCTTCTTGCACAAGTTAGAATAATCAATATAATGTGAAATAGAAGTGCAGTAAGCAGAAGTCCTACTTTTATACCTGATCTTAAGGGGGAAAGCATTCAGCCTTTCACAGTTAAATAAACTGTTTGCTTATCCTTTTATATATATGCTTTTTCCAGATTGCAATATTCCCTTCTACCTAGTTTGCTGAGAATATTTATCAAGAATAGATGACAGATTTTGTTAAATGCTGTTTCTACAATTATTAAGGTGATCATATATTTTTTTGTCTATTAATGTAATAGAGTACATCAGCTTATTTTTTAAAGATTATATCAATCTTGTGTCCCTAGAAAATCAATATTTGTTTATGTTGTATTATCCTTTTTACATACTGTAGAATATGATTTACTAAAGTTTTGTTTAGAATTTTAAAATCCATATTCATGATGTTATTAAGTAGTTTTCTTTTCTTTTTATTTTTCTAGAAATGACTTCTTTTGATTTTGGTATTTGCGTAATTCTGGCCTCAGAATAGGTTAAGTTGGGACGTAAACATTCCTATCTAACTTTTAATTTTTTTTTTTTTTTTTTTGGAAAATAGTTCTCTTCTGCCTTATATACCTAATAGGATCCACTTTGCCTGGAGTTTCTTTGTCAGAAATTTGGTAACTATAAATTCAATTTCTTTAAAAAATATAGGGATTTTGAATTACCTCTTTTTTTGTTCATGAATTTTATTAGTTCATTTCACCCAAGTTATTATATTTGTTATCAAAACGTTAATTGTATCTCATTATCATTTTAATATCATCATAATATTTGTGATGACCTTTATCATTCCTGATATTGGTAAATATCAATATAATTACCTTCTCCCCCTTTTTACTGATAGTTCTGTGTGGTGCAGATTTATCAATTTTATTCACATTTTCAAAGAACAAGCACTTGTTTTTATTTATAAACAAGTTTTCTTGTTTATATTTCATTAATATCTGCTTTTAATTGCTTTCTTTCATCTATTTCCATTAGGTTTCATTTTCTTTTCTTTTTCTAGTTTTGACGTTAGAAGCTGAAATTATTGATTTGAGAACTCTCTCCTTCTCTAATGTAAAAAGTTTCACATCATTCATTTTCCTCTGTTCACTATTTAACAATTATCACATATTTGGCACACTCTGCTTTAGTTTCATTCAGTTCAAAATTCTTTCTAATATCTTCCTTGACTCAAGGGTCATTTAGATATGTTATTGGGTTTCCAGATATTTGTTAATTTTCCAAAGATCTTCCTTATTTATTTAAACTTAAATCTATTGTGGACAAATCTACTTTGTTATAGCCTATCCATTTTTTTTTATTAGTGTTAGCATGGTATATCTTCTTTCTAGCTCTTTAATTCTTATTTGTTTATTTATCCTTAGGTTTTTTTTTTTCTTGTAGGAAATATACAGTTAGGCCTTGCTATTGTTTTAATCAATTTTGGCAATCTTTTCCATTTAAATAAGGAAATAAGACTATTCATATTTAATGTGATTATTGATATGGATGGGCTTTAAGATTCTGGGACATTTTCACAGCCTTAGAACTGTACATTTGCTAGCTAATAAATCCCCATTTTAAAAGTCAATGCATTTCTGGTATATTGTGTTCTGGCAGCTTTAGCAAACCAAAACAAGGGCTACTACATAGAGTCCACATTTAGTTTATTTATATAACAATATAATCATATATGTTTTGCTTTTCATCACCTTTGTTTTGGACTTCAATTAATTATATATTAAACCACTTAAAAAGTTTTCCCAGAGATTTCTGATTATTTATTAATTTCCTTTCAGTCTCATTTCTCTCTGTCTTTTACTTTGAATCTTCCCTCATCCACCATCAGAAACTCCCTCCACTTACTAACAAGGGCCAATGCTAGGACTTACACCAGTTGTTTGCTTTCTTTAAGTGAGCACCATATCACACTGTCCAAAATCTGAGAATCATTTTTATATTTTGCCAAAAGTATTAATTATTTCAGATAGAAATTAAATTGGGTTCCTGTTATACCAATTTGGTGGGAATCAAAGTTGCTTGAAAAAGTCAACTGCTCTGCCATGTGAAGAGCTGGGGAAAGAAAATTCCAGATATAAAAACCTGCAGTTCAAAGGCTCTGAGATAGATACAGATTGTATATATTCAAGGAAAGAAAAAGGAGTGTGACACAAGAAAGTTAAGGAATAATGAGAAGGGAATGAGATAAATTGAGGCAAGTAATATCTAAAATATATGCTAAGAAATGTGATTCAATGAACAACCAACATAAAGTTACAGTTTTCCTATGAGTGTCACCTTTTATTCCCTTAGGGAGATTGGATCATTTATGAATTTTATGGTTTGTTATTTTTAGCTTTCTAGGACTTAATGGCTAATCTATACAAATTTATCCATGCAATTGCTATTGCAAACTTTTTACTGTGTTATTTTCCTCACTTTCAAATTATTACTTTTATATATTTTAAAGAAAATTTTCAAGTCTAAAAATCTTATACAAACTCAATATTCCTTGCATTTCAATCTCTTTGACACTGCTGTCCCCTGAATTTTTTTCTTTTTCTCCTTCATTGATTCACTCCCATTTGGCAGTCTTCACTCAGCCTCCAGGATATATTCCAAAAAAAAGAATTATATGAATTGGAAAGTATGAAAAGTTTTAATGGAAGTGGCATAAGAAAAAATTTCAAAAACTAGAGAGTATAATAGAAGGAAACATTTTAAAATTAAATGCAAACAGTGCTTCAGAGAGTACAAACAAAAGCAAATGAGAAGAGGACACTCTCACAAGCAGAACTAGAAGAGATACTAAAAGGTCAATGCAGGGAGTTCAAACGAGATTAACAAATATCCTTCTCTTTCCTGGCCAGAGAAGTAAATAGAAAATTCACAGGAGATTTGATCAGTAAAGGAACACTAAATGAAATTTCTACTTAGGAACCAAAAAACAAGGTTTGCACCTAAAGGTAGTTTTACGTTTAAACATCCTATCAAGGCACCTGAGGCTGTATCTACTATAATGACTGAAGAAACAAATAAATCTCATGGACATCTGAAGAATAGTTGAAAAAAAGCAAGTTCTCAATAAATATATGAGAGCTTTACTAGCTTTGTGATCTGTTGAAAGTTAGCCAAACTTTCAGAGCCTCAATTTTCCAATTAATTATTGGGCATTTCTAACCAGGTCATAATACAGATTAAATATATGAACATTGCTGAGAACAGTAGAACATACATAGTAAAATCTTAAATTGTTTCCTGTTTCTTCAGAAACTGGATTATCAAGTTGAGAACCCTTGTTCATGATTAAAAAGAAGAAGAAAACATAATTTGAAAACAAGTTTGGTTTGTTACTTAGAAGGTGTTAAGTTTATAAATAGCCAATCCACACAAGAAGAAGCAGCTGAAAACATCAACTTTCTTTGGTTGTTACATGGCTCAGGTTCTCTATGTTTAAATATTAGAGAAATTAACACATTTTTGGTGAGATCCAAGTTCAGACTTATTTGGGTATTTAGAATAAGGATATGACTGGCCAGAGCTATTATTGTTTTCCTCATTATATAATGCATAACTTTTAATTTTTCAATAACAATGGATACAGAAATAATCCTGATAAATGAAATGTACCAGAAACCCACAGAAACACCAGAAATGTTACATCGTACTGTTTTATGAGTTTCTTTATGCTGATAGAGATCCTTAGCTATTGCTCACAGATAAATTTTTGGTCTCACCATGCTCAGATCACCGTCCTTAGCTCACAGTTTGTTCCCATAAACCCTTATGCTTGATTTGATGCACTAAATGAAATCAATTTTATGCATGCTGGGCTGGATGTAATTTCTGCCTGCAACTTGTTTCTCTGTAATTTTTAGACATGTTTCTTGCTGCCTTGTAAAGTTGACAGAAAAATGTAAAATATATTTAAATAATTTTTTGAAAATAGGTTATTAATCATTATTATACATATTCACTGAAATTACTGAAAAAATCATACTTTTGTTTAAAATTGTGGTTATTCACCTACCACGTAAAAAATCTATGCTTATTACACAATACTTATGAATAATTACCCACCAGATGAATATATTGCTTTTGCAGTTTCCTTGGAACCACACTTCCCTTCTCATTTACTATCCCTTGCCCACACACCGAGCATTTTCCAAAGCATGAGATTAGGATTTGCATTTACATCTGTAATCGTTTTTTATTGTGCAAAAAATTGATTATATACTACCTTCATGTCAATAAATGCATATCTAAATATGAGATCATGCAAAGTTTTGAAACTTAAGACTTTTCAATGACATTTTTTGGTATTTTCCCCATAATTCCCTGAATTTCAATTAATTAATTCTCTAATTTCAAAGAATTTTAAATGAGCTGGTACTTTGAGGGATATATTTTTTGTACTTACCACTGCTCTTTTCTGAAGTTGAGTTCCAGTTATTTTTTCTGTTTCTGAGTGCTTCTGATACACATTCCAGGTTAATTTTGGCACAAATTAGAAAGTATAAAGCCTCCTACCAACGAAGTATATTTATATTTGACTGACTCCAGAAAAAAAAAAGAACAAAGTGATTTCTATTATTAGAAATCAGTAAATTTTCTGGTGAACTAGACACCTCTATTCCTTTATGGAGAAACACTTTTTTTTATAATAAACATGGAAATAAAAATTGGATCAGGGAAAATCCTATAGCTAATTATAATACATGACTGTCAAGGTCTCTTAAGTAGTGAAATGACTTTTCACTTTTGATTACTGCTGGGAGACAAGCAAGCCACAGAACCATACTAAAGCAAATTCATAAAGAAATACTTAACAATTAATGGAAAATATATGGAATTTAATCATTCATTTATTAAACAATGTTAGGGTCTTATAAAATGGGGGACTCAGTGACTCTTTTGACTAATGTAAAAATATTTTATAGATGCCAAATAGCGTTCATTTTATTTAATCATTTTGTATTACTTATAAAATGAAATGAAAAAACAACTCTTCACAGATAAGTCATCTCAAAAATGAGAACATAATAAACAGTCAGTGTTGGGTCACAGAGGTAGGTGAAATACACACTGATTGACTGGGAGACTGAAAATCCCTCAACCTTTAGATATTTACTAACATCTATTTGTTACTAGGCATCTTGTTGGATGTGAAGAATTCAAAGGCCAACAGAGAAGTGTCTGTGTGCAGGAAAAAGCATAGGAAACTGTCATGGTCAGGTTCATGTGTCAATTCGGCTAGGTGGTGGTGCCAGTTTGTCTCGTTGGACAAGTGCTGGCCTATCTGTTGCTATGAGGACATTGCATAGAATTAAATCATGATCACATTGGCTGCATACATAGCTGAATGCATCTGTAATCAGCCACGAGGAATGTTTCCTTCAATAAGCGATGTTAATCTAATCACTGGGAAGCTTTTAAGGAGAATTCAGAAGAGACAGTCTCTCTTCCTGCTTTGGCTGGTGAGCCTCTCCTGTGGAGTTTGTCCAGACCCACCATTGCAGTTGTCAACTTCACAGCCTGCCCTGCAGATTTTGAACTCTTCATTTTTCAAAAGTTATGTGAGACACTTTTATAAATTTTGTGTCTATGGATTTTCCCTGCTGATTCTAACACAGTGTGGTACCAGAAGTTGTTCTTAAGAAACAGAAGCTTAAAAATGTGTTTTTATGATTGGTTTTCTACTCTGATTGGACTCAAAGGCACTAAGGACTCTGATTTCCATAATCAGAATGATACTGTCAATCCATGAGGTGAGTTGGCAAAAGAGATAGTCAAAATATCACCATTTGATTCTTCTAATGCTTCACTTGCATGAAACCAGGCTCTGGGGGATAATGTTTTTTGACACCTTTTTGTAGTTTTGTTGAAATAGAAGATTTAGAGATGTTGGCTGGCTGTTGTTAAATACACTGTATACATTAATGAGTTAAAGGGATGGGCTTTAGGCTTCAAATGAGAAGGTTATGCACCATCTGAAAGATGTAAACGTTTCTATGAGTGCCCTAAAAGAAAGTCTTATTTCCTGTAGTCTCTGAAAATCAGACTCAGAATCTTATGTTCGAGTAGCAACTTTACAATGTAAACTGAAATTTCAATTGTGGATGGTGTCTGCCATTAAAGAGCATTGATTGGAAAGGAATGGGACTCTCAAAAATGGGATGATGACATATGGATTGATAATGATGTTGGTGGAGAGGTTGAAAACTTAGGTCATGCTGAGTCTTCTCTAGATAACCTTGCAATGGTCTGCCCTGAGGACATAGCTGTCCCACCTCCAGCCTGCCCTGAAGAGTTGGCCACCCAACCTCCACCTGAAGAGATTAGCCCTAGAGTGATTAATCTTGTTTCACCAGATGAACCTGCAAATGAATGTCCTGAAGCAAATGGTTTGGAAGACACTTGTAATTCTTTTCAAGACCCACCCCCATCACCCCTCATTTCTTCCAGACCTATAACTAGACTAAAGCCCCAACAGGCTCCAAAAGGTGAGGTACAAAATATCATCCATAATGAGGTACATTATACTCCAAAAGAACTGCATGAGTTTTCTAATTTATATAGACAGAAATCAGGGGAATATGTGTACAATGGATTTTAAGGGTGTAAGATAAGTGTGGGAGAAATATAAAGATGGATCAGGCTGAATTTATTGATATGGGCCCACTAGGCAGAGATTCTGCATTCAATGTTATAGCTCAAGGGGTTAGAAAAGACATTAAGAGTTTGGATGGTTGGCTGAAATATGGATCAAAAGGTGGCTGACATTACCTGAGGTTGAAATGCCTGAACTGCCCTGGTATAATGTAGGTCAGGGGATCCAGAAACTTAGAGACGTTGGAATGTTAGAGTGGATTTATCATGGAAAGCCTGATCTTACACCCCAGGAATGTCTGGGGGATGCACCTTTTACCAGAACGTGAGAAATAAATTTGTAAGACTAGCACCTTCATCCCTGAAGAGCTCTGTAGTTGCACTTCTCTGTAGGTCAGATATTACTGTAGGAACAGATGCCACTGAGCTGGAATCCTTAAACACAATGGGGATAACTGGATCCCACGTTGGCAGAAGTCAGGTGGCAGCACTTAATCACCAAAGACAAGGTGGATGTGGCTGTCATAATAGACAGCAGACTCAAAGTAGGAGTCAAAATAATCTGACTCACAGAGACTTGTGGTGTTGGCTGGTAAATCATGGGATACCTAGATGTACAATAGTTAGACAGTCTGCTAAATTATTTTTTCCATATAAACAAAAGAGTTGTAAGTCAAGTGAACAGAAGTCTAACTTAAATTACAAAAACACAGAGTAATGGAACCTTAATCAATTTCCAGATCTGAGACAGTTTACAGACCCAGAGCCCCTTGAACAAGGAGGAGGCCAAGTCCCTTTGGGGGAGGACCCTGTTACACTGCCACAAATTTATACTGTTATTCTTCCTCTAAGTCTTCCCTGAGGAGACCGATGACCTTTTACCAGCATAACTGTGCATTGGGGAAAAGGAAATGATCAGATTTTTTGGAGATTATTAGACACTGGCTCAGAAGTGACATTAATTCTAGGGGACACAAAACATCACTCTGGTCCACCAGTCAGAGTCGGGGCTTATGGAGGCCAGGTGATCGGTGGGGTTTTAGCTCAGGTATGTCTCACAATGGGTCCAATGGAACCCTGGACCCATTCTGTAGTTATTTCTCCAGTTCCAGAATCCATAATTGGAATAGACTTACTGAGCAACTGGTAGAATTCCCACATTGGCTCTCTAACTCATGGAGTGAAGACTATTGTGGTAGGAAAGGGTAAGTGGAAGCCACTAGAATAGCCCATACCTAGCAAAATAGTAAATAAGAAGCAATACTGAGTTCCTGGAGGGATTGCAGAGATTACTACCTCTCTTAAGGACTTGAAGGATACAGGGATGGTGATTCCCACTACATCCTTATTGAACTCTCCATTCAGGCTTGTGAATAAAACAGATGGGTCTTGGAGGATGACAGTGGATTATTATAAATTCAACCAGGTAGTATTGCAGCTGCTGTTCTGGATGTGGTATCATTGCTTGAGCAAATCAATACATGCCCTGGTACCTGGTATGCAGCTATTGATTTGGCAAATGCTTTTTCTCAATAGCTATTAGTAAGGACCACCAGAAACCATTTTCTTTCAGCTGGCAAGGTCAGCAATATACTTTCACTGTCCTACCTCAGGGGTATATCAACTCTCCAGCCCTATGTCATAATCTTGTCCGCAGGGAGCTTGATCATTTCTCCCTCCCCTAAAACATCACATTGGTCCATTATATTGATGATATCATGTTGATTGGACCTAGTGAGCAAGAAGTAGGAACTACTCTAGACTTACTGGTAAGACATTTGCATGTCAGAGTATGGGAGATAAACCCAACAAAAATACAGGGGCTTTCCACCTCAGTGAAATTTCTAGGTATCCAGTGGTGTAAGGCATGTTGAAGTATCCTTCTAGGTGAAGGATAAGTTGCTGTATCTGGCCCCTCCGATGACCAAAAAAGAGTCACAATGCCTAGTTGGTCTCTTTGGATTTTGGTGGCAACATATTCCTCATTTGGGTGTGCTACTCCAACCCATTTATCGAGTGATCAGAAAAGCTGCTAATTTTGAGTGGGGTCCTGAACAAGAGGAGGTTCTGCAACAGGTCCAAGCTGCTGTACAAGCTCCTCTGCCACTTGGGCCATATGATCCAGCAGATCCAATGGTGCTGGAACTATCAGTGGCAAATAGAGATGCCATTTGGAGCCTTTTGCAGGCCCCTATAGGTGAATTGCCACACAGACCTTTAGGATTTTGGAGCAAAGCCTTACCATCTGCTGCAGATAACTACTCTCCTTTTGAGAAACAACTTTTTGCCTGCTACTGGTCTTCAGTAGAGACTGAACGCTTAACCATGGGCCATCAAATTACCATGAAACCTGAGTTGCCTATAATGAGCTGGGTGTTGTTGACCCACCAAGCCATAAAGTTGGGCATGCACAGCAGCACTCCATCATAAAATGGAAATGATATAAACGAGATAGGGCCAGAACAAGTCCTGAAGGCACAAATAAGTTACATGAGGAAGTGGCCCAAATGCCCATGGTCTCCAATCCTGCCACATTACCCTCTCTTTCCCAGACCAGAGCTATGGCCTCTTGGGGAGTTCCTTACAGTGAATTGACTCAGGAGGAGAAAACTCGGGCCTGGTTTACAGATGGCTCAGCACGATATGCAGGTACCACCCAAAAGTGGACAGCTGCAGCACAACAACCCCTTTATGGGATGTCCCTGAAGGACAGTGGTGAAGGGAAATCCTCCCAGTGGGCAGAACTTTGAACAATGCACTTAGTTGTTCATTTTGCACAGAAGGAGAACTGACCAAAGGTGCATTTGTATACTGACACATCGGCTGTTGTTACTGGTTTGGCTGCATGACCAGTGACTTGGAAAGACCATACTTGGAAAATTGGTGACAAAGAGATCTGGGGAAGGGGTATGTGGATAGACCTTTATGAGTGGACAAAAAACATGAAGATGTTTATGTCTCATGTATATGTGCACCAGAGGGTGAATTCTGCAGGGGAAAGTTTTAGTAATCAAGTGTATAAGATGATCCATTCCATGGATACAAGTCAGCCTCTTTCCCTAGCATCTCCTGTCACTGCCCAATGGGCTTATGAGTGAAGTGGTCATGGTGATAGGGATGGAGGTTATGCATAGGTTCAGCAACATGGACTTCCACTTACCATGGCTGACTTGGCTACAGCCACTGCTGAGTGCCCAATCTTCCAGCAGCAGAGACACACACTCAGCCCCCGATATGGCACCATTTCTTGAGGTGACCAGCCAGCTACATAGTGGTTGGTTGATTACATTGGCCCATTCCCTTCATGGAGGGGACAGCAATTTTTTCTAACTAGAATAGATACATACTCTGGATATAGGTTTGCTTCCCCTGCACACAATGCTTCTTCCAAAACTACCATCCGTGGACTTACAAAATGCCTCATCCATCATCATGGTATTGCACACAGCATTGCTTCTGATCAAGAGACTCATTTTACAGCAAATAAAGTGCGGGGATGGGCACATGTTCATGGAATTCTCTGGTCTTACCATGTTCTCCATCATCCAGAAGAAGCTGGATTGACAGAATGGTGGAATGTCCTTTTGGAAACTCAATACCAAGTAGATGGCAATACCTTGCAGGGCTGGGGTAATGTTCTCCAGGAAGATGTGTATGCTCTGAATCAGTGTCCAGTGTAGGGTTCTGGTTTCCCCATAGCCAGGATCCATGGATCCAGGAACAAAGGGGTGGAAATGGGAGTGGCACCACTCACTGTTACCCCTAGTGATCCATTAGGAAAATTTTTGCTTCCTGCCCCTGCGACCTTGAGCTTTACTGGTCTACAGGTTTTAGTTCCAGGAGGGGAAGTGCTTCCACCAGAAGAAACAACAATGATTCCATTGAACTGGAACCAAAGGCTTCAAAGTATCACTTTGTGCTACTCATGCCCCTGGATCAACAAGCCAAGAAGGGAATCAATTTACTGGATGGGTGATTGACCCTATCAGGGGGAAATAGGACTGCAACTATATGATGGAGGTAAAGAAGAGTTTTCCCCGAATATAGGAGATCCCCTAGGGTATCTTTTAGTACTACCATACCCTGTGATTAAAATCAATGGAAAACTGCAACAACCCAATCCATGTAGGACAATCAATGGCTCTGAAACTTTAGGAATGAAGATTTAGGTCTCCCCACCAGGCAAAGAACTACAACCATCTGACATGCTTGCTGAGGGAAAATGGAACATGGAATGAGTTGTGGAAAATGGCAGTGATATATATGAACTACGTTAACGTGATCAGTTATGGAAACAAGGACAGTAATGCTGTTTTATTCATGTTAATGTATTTAGGTTGTAAGATATCAAGTTTAAGAATGATGTTACCCAAGGACTTGCACCCAATTCTGGGGAAATTTAATGGATTTCTGGTTGTACATGGTACAGTTGAGTATTGTTTAGTGAGGAAAAAAAATGTGTCTTTTATTGTTTTCTATTTTGAGATTAAGTATGGTTTAAGGTGATGTATATAACTGCCAAGTTGACAAGGGGTGGACTGTCTTGGTCAGGGTCATGTGTCAACTTGGCCAGGTGGTGGTGCCTGTTTGTCTGGTTGGGCAAATGCTGGCCTATTTGTTGCTATGAGGACATTGCATAGAATTAAATCATGATCATGTTGGCTACATCCATAGCTGATTGCATTTGTAATTAGCCAAGGAGAGTGTCTTCTACCATAAGTGATGTTTAATCTAATCACTGGGAGTCTTTTAAGGAAAATTCAGAAGAGACAGTCTCTCTTCCTGCTTTGGCTGGTAAGCCTCTCCTGTGGAGTTTGTCCAAACCCTTCATCAGAGTTGTCAGCTTCACAGCCTGCCCTACAGATTTTGGACTTTATGTTCTTCAAAAGTTACATGAGACCCTTTTATAAATTGTATATCTACAGATGTTTCTTGCTGATTCTGTTTCTCTAGAGAACCCTAGCTAACATAGGAACAGGAAGAAAAAATGGATTTCTACAGGGATTGTTATGATGTTCCTTCTTAAAAGAAGGAAAGTTGAGATAAGGCAATGTTAGTTTATTTGTAGCATCAGGTTATCTTTCATGACTTATCTTGAATTTCTGAGAAGATTTTCCGAATCCTTTTCATACACCCACCTAAAAAAGGTCCATTGTCTGTTTCTTTCTCCATGATTTCTGGTGAGAAATTAACATTTAATTTTATTGTGGCTCCCTTGTATGTAATGAATCACTCTTCTCTTTCTGCTTTCAATCTTTGTCATTTGGCATTCTGATTTGTGTATGTCTTGGAGTAGATCTATTAGAATTTGGGAATCTTAATAGAATAGTAAGTCTATTCCTCTGAATATTAGTTTCTTACCCTTTCATGCTTTGGGTTTTATTGATCATTTGAGTTGTGTTAAGAATTTTCTTTGACATTTGGTCCAACTTATTCTAGACCTTTAGAATTACCCATGTTTGATCAGATTTTTAAAGTTCTCTTTGCCTGACTCTTGCACTAGCTATGCAGTACAGTTTTTGAGATAACACTATTTATGCAAGTTTTTAACCTGCAGAAGAAAGCTTCATTTCCTCTGTTCATACTCTGGAAATCTTGATTTTTTCTGTTTGTTTTTGTCTTGTCACTATAGGTTTTATTTTTGTGTGTTTGTTTGTTTAACTCTCCTTTCATTTCTTCTACTGCCTTTTCCTGGAGCAAAAATTCTTGGAGGAGGTCACCCTGGAGAGGACTTTCCCAAGTCAGTCTTTCCCAACCAAAACAGGGACAGGAACCCACTTAAAATGTACAGGCCAGTTCCAAAGAGCCCTGGGGACAGGGTCAGAAAAGACACCTAAAAGCCTTTTGATTGCTTCCTGAAGCTGCACTTTCCTGGCATGACCAGAAGATGACACTCTTCAGCAAACTGTTTCCCACAGTCTTGAGGAGGCCCACTGTCTTTAATCCTCTAGCACTTTTATCTCTGTCTGGGGTGGGTTTGAAATGACGGTCATGGCTGTCTTTGTCCAGAGTGGACTGAAACAGTGGTTCAGAGCTGGGACCAAATAATATACCTTTGCTAAACAAAAGCTGTGATTTGTACTTGGCCATGTTACCCTCTCCATGTTCTTTGGGAAGAAGGCTTCCATGTCCCTTGGTAGCCAGCCAGCGACAGGACCTGAGTCATCTCACCTCAAGAGTGGAGGGTGGGCACCAAGTGTTGGCACAGATTGAGATACAGTGTTTCTTTGCAGTTTCTCAGCCTCTGTTCTTCTCTGGATGCTGTATAATGCTCCAGTATATGGAACCCCAGAATAGTTGTTTAAGGCATCTTCTGCTTATCCTCTAGCTATTTATGCTGAATGAGTTATTCCTGGCACTTTCTACTCCACCATATTCACTGGAAGTCTGTCTTTTTCTTTTAATTTCTGATTTTCTCTACCATATTGTGTAGTGCATGAAGATTTATTTTTCTTTATGTTTGTTTCCCAAACTTGTTACTTATTTAATAATTTATTTAAATATGTTTTTGTCTGTATGTTATTTTTAGTGGATGAGTTAATTTATGCTTCATGAGAAAAGGGACACATATGTCTTATTCTCTAGTGAATCTTCAGCTGTCTGCCTAATAGCGAGTGACACATTCTATGTATTCAGTACATGTGTTGAATAACCAAGTTACATGAGTAAAGTGTTGAGATGTTGTACTATAATAAAATATTATAATGGAATGATAATAAACTAAAAAACATAAATATGAGAAAATAAGGAAGCTATGTAGGAAAGTCATATCCAGAGAGTAGGGTGTAGGAAGAGGTCAACAGATTTAAAATATTTCAATCAATGGAAAATATAGAAAGAAAGCAACCAAAGAAACCAATATCTATATACAAACCCCTTAATAGGATGAGAGTAATTGTAACCCCCAAGTCCTCATCTAGACCTGTGGGTCTCCTTTAAAAATTAAAGCAATTAGGCTAATCAGTGCGGGGGATTTGCTTAATGTCACCAGCAGAAATTAGTCAATGTTTTAGAGGAAGATAATATTTTGGATTGTAAATAGCTTTAAAATAAAGGCCATTAGCAATATAAATAAGAATGAAAACAGGAATCCTTAACACATAATGGAATTGGAAGTAATTATAAATGAATGAATGACTTTAGTGTGAGTACACACATTATAAATAAGTGATTATATACAACCATAATGCCCTCCCCATGCTAAAAAATATTGTATTTGTATGGAGGTAATATACTCAGTTATTCCATTCTTTCACTTTCTTTTCTTGCAGAAAGAAAGAAGCTGCATCCCCTCTACATAATAAAGGGGATGCAGAAACAAAAATAAAACATACGTGGTTTCAACTGAAACAGAAGGAAAGAGAATGTGGTGTCTGGTGCAAGAGAAATGAGAGTATATTTAGAAACGACGCTCATGTGACAAGGGACACAATTTTGCTCATTGGGAATGAGCCAGATGGGACCACCAAATTTGAAAGGAGTTCAGTAGGAAGACATGTTAATTGAATTTTAGGAAGAGAAAAACATCCTCCTTTCTGGACTTCCTATAAATGTTTGAATTCACCAATTTTCATTTCTTAACAAAATTATCCTCCCTTCCAAAATATCTCTGTGGATAATAACTTTATGCGGATGCTTCATATACTATCTTTAAAGGAATGATTCTTAATTTTATATCCACAGCTGAGGACACTCTCTTGAACTGAAAATCTATGTATCTTGTGGCATATGGGAAATATCCCCTTCTATATGTTGCAGGTAAATAAAATATAAGCATATCTTAAATAGTACTCAATATATAAATTACTCCACTGCCACACAGTCAAACCAGCAAGACTTCTTTTTTGTTTCCACTTCCACCAAAGCCAGAGAGCTGGGAACCCTTTCCTTCTTGATGATCATATGCATGTTTTCCTTGCTCATTCCCATGGTAGCTGCTGTAGCTCAGGACATCATCTCTTCTACAGCGAATTACTGCATCAGCTTCTTAAATGATTTATCCTTTGCTTCATTACATTCCATCTTCCACACTGTCCAGTTTCATAAAATGTAAGTATTATATTCCATCTTCCCACTGAGCATATTTTTATGTTTTTTTTTCTTTCTTGAGGATTAAATTCAAACTCTAATACAGCATGTTACATTACGTGCCTTTTTAGGCTTTTATCTTAAGCATCTGTGCATACATTCCAACATGCCAGTCACAGAAAAATATTTCCAATTTCTAGAACCCACCATGATTGTCTATCATCTCTCAGTTTTTATATTTCCTGTTTGATATGTTATTTGAAATATCTTACCCTTGCCTGTTTCTCTTCTTCTTCACTTAGTTTACCTACTCATCCATTAAGAAACAGCTGAAAATCATCTCCTTAAATTTTGTCTTCTTTCATGCTAAGTATAGCCAGCCTATTTGTTGTCTTTCTTCTATGTGATAGAAGTATGCTTCATTTGCCTATAAAACACTCTATTTTGTTCAATTCATTGCCCTCTAACAAACACATACACTCCTTATAATTATCTCACTAGGTGTCTAGAGGAATCAGTTTGTCTTACAGCTGTCATGAGTATCCTCATCGAGTAGTTGGAAGTTGGATTAGATTTACAGCAAAGGCTGGGCTCACTACTGATATTTATGTAGCAAAGGCCACAAAAACCCAAATACTGGACTGTGTACAAGGCACACATCTATAAGGCAGGACATATGGAGTTCCCACTCACTTAACATCACACAATGGACTGCAGAAGTCTCTGCTCCAACATAGCTCCTGGAAACTCAAATAGTCCTCCTAATTGAACCCTCACTCTCTCTTCTTTGGTTGAGGCCCCGAGTGTAGGAATATAATCCTCTGCTCAGGAATCCAGAGATTTATCACTTCTCCTGCCTCCTCATTTTCCCTAGCCAACTATAAACTTACTAACTAGCAGCAAGGCATCTTTGGACCTGTATTAAATAGCCTCATTGGTTTATTAAAACTTAAGCTTACATCATTAACAACAAACAGCAAGGCCACATTTCTTTCAGGACTAGAGGGGCATAGATTACATTAAACACAAACAAGCAAATCTTTAATCACTGTTGGGAACAGAGATGTTCTTATTGGGTTCTGAAAGTAGGTTATCTTTCTCTTCCCAAAAACAGAACCAAAAGCTCTGAAGCATGGATAAAATTATAAAATCAAATTAAATATTCACACAAAACAACAAAATAGAAGAGAAACAAGTTACATATGTCAGCACTTACACCAGGAATGTCTAGTATTATTATTGTTGGGGTTTGTTGTTTTGATTATTTTAATATCTCTGTATAGTAAATTATTTAAAATTAGGAATTTTGACTTATTTCTCATTGTAATAGAGATCCAGGCATAGTAAAAATATGAGCATTTATTCAGAGAATAAATAAGTGGCCAGGTTTAGGAAATCTGTAAAAGAAAGAGATCTCTTCTCTTACTAAGAAAGAGAATGGAACTGAAAGAATCCAAATCATTCAAGATGTATAAATGCCCTTTTGAATAGATATTGTAATATTGAAAAGATAAAATATTGCTAGATTGAGGAGGATGTGGAGACATAAAGAAAAGTGAGAAAGATGCTGGGTTAAAACAATAGATTGAGAAGAGGAGAAAGCTGAAAACAGTGGCTATTGTTTTCTTAAATGATGGTAAATTCATTGAATACTTTTTCTGGAAGGAAGCATAATGAATATTAAGCCACTTTATTTTTCAAATGTGGAATATGAATTTTAGAGAGCCTCTACAGCTTTCAAAAATATATCTAAGAGTAATTAAAATAAAATCAAGAACAAATGCAATTCTTCTCACTTTCAGACAAGCCTGTTTTCTCTGTAGCTGCTTCTCCACAGGTAGCACTAGATTAGATTCCTATCTTTTGGATTGGATACTCAAAAGAGTATGAGTGAAGAGAAACAAGTGTAATCTTGTCCATACTAATGAATGGTGATGGCTACTCTTTCTTGCACAGCAGATCTCATACTACTTCCATGGTTTTCTTTCCATCCACCCAAGCCCTACTTAGACTTCTGCAAAGGTTCTACATGAAATTTTTTCTAATCAGTGAAGAAATAAGCATTTTTTTTTCCATTCCAGACTTGTGTACTTCTTTTGTTAGGGCATTTGACACAATCTACTATGTATTATCTCTTGATTATTGCCAAATTGCCGGACAAGATTGTGTTTACCTAACAATTCTAATTATTTCAGGTTCCACTTTGAGATAGAATGCAATGATTCCATAAATGCATGCATGTAGTAAGAGAACTTGAGTTCACTCAAAGGGGCTATGGAGCACTGCTATACTTTTACTCATTAGTTAGAATTAGACAGTTCCCCCAAGATTTCCTCATGAACCATTGGAAAACAGATCTTAGACTAAACTCAAAGTAGAAAAATTGGAATTAAATATAATTCTGCATTTCAGCTGTGTTTTGGTTTGTTAAATGCTGCCAGAATGTAACATGCCAGAAATGGAATGACTTTTTAAAAAAGGAATTTATTAAGTTACAAGTTTACAGCTCTACAGCCATAAAAATGTCCAAACTAAGGCATCAAGAGAAAGATATCTTCCCTCAAAAAAGGTTGATATCTGTCACATGGGAAGACATGTGACCAGCACCTACTGGTCCTTGTTCCTGGTTCAATTGCTTCCAGCTTCTCATGCCAGTGGTTTCCTCTCTAAGCATCTTGCGGACCTTCACTTAGCTCCTCTGGGACACAGTTCCAGGTTCTGGCTTGCTTAGCATCTCTTGAGAAGACACATGGTGATGTCTACTGGGTTCTGCATTTCTAAATGTCTGCGTCTAGATGTCTGCTATCTCTGTTGGCACTCAAAGCATTTCCAAATGCCTGTGTCTCCATTGGCTATGAAGCAGCCATCTTTTCTCCAAAATATCCTGCCCTTTAAAAGACTCCAGTAAACTAATCAAGATTCACCTTGAGGGCGGCTGCCGTGGCTCAGCAGGCAGAGCTCCGACCTGCCATGCTGAAGGTCTGGAGTTCGATCCCTGGTGCCTCCTGCCCATATGCAAATTTAAAAAAAAAAAAAAAAAGATTCACCTTGAATGAGCAGACCCACATCCCATCTAATCAAGAGGTCACACCCACAATTAGGTGTGTCTCAACTCCACTGAAGTCATCTAATCAAAAGGCCACATCCACAATGATTGGGGCAATCTGCATGGGAACAATCTAACCAAAGTTTTCCGTCCTACAATATTAAATCAGGATTAAAGGACATGGGCTTTCCTGGGATACAATACACTTTCAAACCAGCACAAGCTGATACATAATCTGTTTAAGAAACCATCCAAAAAAAAAACTTCAGCTTTGAGGAATGTGCTATTGAATAAAGATGCATTTAGCAAAATACAAAGCCTTAAAAGTTTTATGATATATGTTGTTTACACAAATGAAACTTTAATGATGAATATAAGATAGAATCCAACTTATATTAAATTACTTGTATAATATAGACTATTAGGAAATTGCATAAATACTTAGAGTTAAAGAAAATGGATTACTGACATTTGAAGTGGTCAGAGGTAAAATGCATCTGGTCTCAGAGAGACAGGTAATATTTTAATAGGATTTTAGCATATTCTCAAATTTAAGCCAGGGAGTATGAAATTTAATTGTATCTAGAGCAAATTTTGTTGAACATAGCCAATTCTTCACTTCAAGGATGACTAAATCCTAGAAAAGGCAGCTAAAAGATTTGCCAAAGCCTCAATAAAATAAAAGAATTAATTGCCTAAGATCTGGTATTATTGATATTTTTATGTATCTGGAAGAAGTGAATTAGGTCAGACCAAAAGCAATCCCTTCTTACTCTTCTTACGGTGATTCTGTGAATATTTTTGCATAATATTTAATATAAATTCTATTAAATACTAACTTTTTATATGCTAGAGTGGAAGATATTACTGACACCTTCTGTTATAGGAGGAATAGAGGGAAAAAAGTGTGTTGGAGTTCCGGAAGATGAATAAGTGTTTCATTAGACCACAGCAAAGTATGGTTTAGTAAGTACAGAAAAATGGTTAAGTCCCAACTCTGCTATTTTGAGACTAAACCGAGTAATATCGGTAACTTTGCTTAACCTTTTGGAGCTTTAATGCCTCATATATAAAACAGATATAATGATACTGTTTACACTGTATCATGGGATTGTGAAATGGATCAATGCAATAATGCTTCAAAAATGTTTTATCAATCAGAGAAAAGACGATGTGTCAGAAAATTTTATTACGATTATTAAATAAAGTAAGAATTAATTCAAGTAAGTCTTATAAGGAGCATTTATTTTTCTTTTTTGCTATATACCCAATGTCTTTTATTTTGCCTGACATATAATAAGTGATACACAAATACGTTAAATCAATTTGAAAATTTTTTCTCACTACTTACAAACTTATAATTATTTTAAATTCACAATGAAATCTAAATAGTGCAATTCATGAAAGTCCATTTATGAACCATAATTTAGTAAAATAAAATTTACATTTTTCCTGAAAGCTTTTTTCCTGCTAGTGATTAATTTCTTTTTTTTAAATAATAGTCATTGATTTAACTCTGCATGGGGAAAAAAAAGACAATCAAAATCAGTTTCTATGTCAATAAATATAGAAAAATAGTAAATCTTACCAATATTTACTTATGAAATTGTCATTGGAACTTACTACTTTGGTTTTTAAAATCTGATTTTACCTCATTGTACCTTCTTCACCTACATATACTTTCATCTACCACTATCACAGGACAATCCTTTACTTAGAAGGAATCCAAGGACATTACTAGAGAATTTATTTGATGATTCACGTAGGGTATCAAAATTCACTACACATGCATTGCATAATCTAATTTCCTTAGAACATACAAAGAATACAGATATGGTGTTGACTTTACCAGGTGTTGACTTTGTACGTCAGTTTTCCTTGATTGTTTTTCACTGACTTCAGTGACAAAAAACAGTGAAGTATACTTTAGAGATGCTTCTATTATGACAGCGGTTTGATATAGCCAATTGGGTGACACTAGAGATCTTGCCATTAGCAATACATTATCTTACTTTTGTTGACTCTGTCATTAACATTTGATCTATTGCCTTAGCACAGAGGTATAAATAGAAGACATTACTTTATTTATTTTATAATTCTGAGCATCTGTTCTCTTTAATATACATCTTTTTTTCAAATCAATTTCTTTACTCTTTGATCTTGATAGTTCTTCAAAAAATGCTAATGTGATTGCTAAAAGAGCTAAAATATGATTAGTTATAGAAATATTTTAAAATGGAAAAAGTGAAAATTAATGTCAAGAACAGATGCCCATCAGGGGTATGAGGGGTGTTGCAGTGGTTTTCATTGGATGGAAAGTATTAAACAGTGAAGAAAAACTAAATGGCATAATTTAAGATTTCTGAAAGGTCGCTGTCTGGCTAGAAATTCCATTCATTACAGGAAAGTTATCTTCAACAAATTTTCATTATTATATCTTCCCAAATAGCAAAGTTTCTAGCTATAGAAGTTGAGCCCTCACTTGGCCATCCTGAAATGTTGAATGAATTAGAACCATCCATATTTAGAGTCATTATTCCTGGTATTCTGGCATGATCATTTTTTTCCCCAGTGAATTATTGTCTGATCATTTGACTCAACCCAATAAAATACCAAGTTAGACTGATCCAGGAGTTTTAGACTCCTAATGGTTAAGCCCTTCAATTCAAGGCAAATAATGTACTGTCATATTTATAGAACAGGAGATCTTCAGGGATGTAGAGAGTACTCCCTGCAAAGTTAAAAATGAAGCTCTTGAATCAGCTTTGTCATTCCCGTTTGAATCACAATGAAAATCTTCCAAAATGTAGAAAAAATACTCTTATTTGAAATCTCTTGTTCCAACTTCATCACCTTCCACGGTACAGTGTTTTTTGTTCAGAATCAGTTTTTAAATGTACCTGTATGCCTTAAATCTTTAAATCAACAAATGAGCTTTTATGTCTATTCACTATGAGGATGATAGTTTAGAGAGATAAAAGATGGATAGATAGATAGATAGATAGATAGATAGATAGATAGATAGATAGATAGATAGATAGATAGAAAGGTAGCTAGAGATAGATAAATAGACAAATCTAATAGCATATTATCAAAAGAATGTTTTATTGCATTTGGACCGGAACGTAGTGTTCTTCTTAAAGGACTTGTAGTACAGTAAGAATGATTTATTATCTAAAGGGGAAGAAAAAAAGGAATCAGATAAGTTTTCCTATATATTCTGAGGATAAGAATACTGAGAACATTTGGCTAAGACTTTGGTAGTGTTAACAACTTAAGTTTTTTGAAGAAATATTATTTTGGGTATGCACGTGTGGTTTTTCTTTCTCAGTTTTGAGTCATCCTGAAAACTGTCTTCTGAATATAAATCATGATAAACAGAAAGGGAGCATGTTGGCAAATATGTTTTAAACCTCTGCAAGGATCCCTCTAACTTAGGAAAATGTTTTTCAATTTGCGCATTTCCTAGCACCCCTACCCTTAATTCCTATCCACATCTCTGTGCAATGTGGATGCCATTTCTTCTTATATTAGAATCATAAATTGCATTATGACCTCCACTACTGAAAAATTCCTTTCCTTTGGGACCTCATCTTCTTGCAATTCATAGCCTGCTTGTTCATCACATGTTGTAGTGTGGACCATTATGAAAAAGAGAAATAAATGAACAAAGCAAAACATGTAACCAGTCATTCTTCATTTATCAACTAAACTGTAATCAGGCCTTTACTTTGCAAAGACAGTAACTGGTTATGATTCTCAAAATTTCAACCACGAAAGGAAAATGATCACACAATTCACCTGGTTTTCCCAGTTTGGTTTTTAAGAAACTACAAATACAATGCATAAAAATTAAATCGTATTCTCATAACTTTGCTTATTTAATCTAAATATGAATTTGCATAAATATGAATTTGAAAATTATTTTTATGTATAATCATACTAATAAACGATTTAATTCCAAATCATGAAGAACTCTCTGAAACCTTATAACAAATAGCTTATGAAATGTAAAAATATAAAAATTTCAGAAATTCATTGTTCTCAGTACAGTGAGAAATAAGCCTACATATTTTGAGGAATTTAAATATTGTTTAATCTGTCTGTTACTGATCAACTTCTGATAGTCTCTGTTCACTATTATGATTCCTTCTCCAGAATGTATTAAAAAAATACTAAAATGATAATAAAAATGTATGTCATAATGATGCTCTCTGTTTCTTATATTTCACTGGATAGTGTGGCTTTCATGACAGAAACAACTTTTTCAGGGGCAATAGAGGAAACACATATAGACACACACACAGTTTATATAACATTATATATTATATACATATATTGTATAAATTATATACATATATTTTACACATTATATATATATGTATATATATAATAGCTCAATTAATGTAGTTTTTCTTTCTAAAGTAATTTTAGAAATTTTTTAAGGCAGCTTGCAAGGATATAAAAACATAATAAAATACCAAAGTTATAAGTAGAAATAAACAAGTGGAAACAAAGATTATGCTAGAATTGAAGCTTAGAAATGTATACCTTAAAGCCAGCTAGCAGAACACTCCCTATGACAGTTCATCAACTGAGAAAATATACACATAGACAAATATATATGGACAGATTTGCTCATTTCTTTTGCCTATTAGTTCCATATAGAAATGTTTATCTGTAAAACTTTAATTGCTATTTATATCAAATCCAAATATTCAAAATCACTGACATTTTATCATGTAAAATTTTACTTTCAGGTGTATTTAAAGATTCCCTAGCTTTTTATTATGAACAACAATCCCTTGTATTGTCAGAGTAAACTAACTCATATGGCTGCCTGTCTTGAAATACCATATTTTCCTTTTTATGTTAATAAGGAAATCAAGATTATTAAGATATTATGCCCAGAGAAATTTGAATTTGGAATTACAGACCTGTGTATGTTGTTGGGGTAGATAACACATTTGGTTTGAAATTTTCTAATAATCAGTGGCGTAGTATGTGATACTGCCCATGCACTCCATATGATTTTTAAATGTTAAAAAATTAACACTAAACACATACAAACAACAATACTAAACACAAATAAATGACAAATCCAGGGTAAATGGCTATTTAAAGTCACAGCTTCTACAACAAAACAGCTTTTTTTTTTTAGCCTGAATTCCACCAGTTGCTAATTTTATTTATTGGAGTCTTTTCTAAGTTTCAGGCTCATCAATTTTAAGTGTGTATACTAATATCATGTACATTGTTAGATATCTCTTGCAAACAATTTAGCATTATTTTGGGATTCAGTGCCTATTCAATAATCATGAAGAAACTACACATCTAAAGATTAGATCAAATTATTTCCTTGATGAAACTAATAAGAATAACTTTTCATAATGTAATCAAAACAACCAAATAGTTTCCTTATGGTAGATGTGGTAATGAGTTCCATAATAATCTTTCAGAGTTTAGGCTCTCGATGTAAACTGACAGCTTCTCACCAGAGTGTATACTTTTACCATATTCAGTACTACCCACAGAGTAGTATAATGAAGTTCTCTTTAACACAATGATTCTTAGGAAAGTATTGAGCAAGACTTTATGGAAAAATTAAATTTAAAATACGTAGACATGAAACTCAGATTTGCAGCATCTCAGGTCCTGGGACCCAAGTATACAAACCCATCATCCTCATATACAGACCCCACCTTAATTATAATAAGGGAAATACACCTCACTTCTCTAGTCTTTTCTGCCTACTTATAAAGAAAATAAACTTCATCACTTATGGTTTATATGACTCCCTTTTGTGATAAAAAAATAATGACATCTTTCATATCTCTAAATTATTTTAATATCTTAAGCCCTTTGAAAATGTTTCACATTCCTCATCTCATTTGCATTTTCAACATGTATGGGATACAGTTAGATGAAGGTAGTCTAAAAAATCACTATGTCTTAATATGTCTTAAACTGAGCTCTACTTCTATATGATTCCATAATATGATTCTTATTACCATCTATTCATTCCCCCTCTCCAACTGGAAACTTGGTCTATATTCTTGATTCTTTCTTATCTCCCATTTTCTAAATTCAACCAAATAGAAAGTTCAGCCATTTCACTTGCAATTTATACATGTCAAGTGTATAAACGTGCAATTAAAAAGAGAATGTGCATGATATTCCATATTGAAACTGACATGCACTGAGTTTAGATGATCTAACTCTCACCAAAAGAATCCATGAAAACATCTAAGTGGTTAAGCTTTCAAATCTATTGATCTGAAAAGGTATCAGAATAATGTATGTAATATGAAAATCTGCCTATGGCATTCCCAGCCCATTGTCCTTCAATAGTTTCTAATTATTTAGAAAATAAACTATTAGCTCTCTTTGAAATGAACAGTCTGAATTTTTCTCTACTTTCTCTGCCAGTCTTATTGGGCCATAGCTTGCTATTTTATTTATTTTTCAACATATATGGAACACTTAATATGTTTCAGGCATTGTCACTGTTTTTTAATTATTCATTTATGTATCTGACTATCCATCTCTCATACTATATGTTGAATAAGCGAATGAATTTCTTTGCAGAATTCTTAATATTTGTATATCTTGGAGAAAAATTACTTGGATGACTAGTAAAATTTTATTTAATGTTTTGGCTTCAAAATGACAAAAATTAGCTGATCATATATTTGTAGGTGGGTATTGATACTTTATAACATGAAATTTTCAGACATATGAAAGAGAGGAAATTATCTGATTTAATTTGCCACTCTAAGCTTATTATGATAACAAATCTTGATCTGGGTATTGCAAGAAATAAAAATTTTCTCATTCTTACCTTTAGATGCAGGTAGTCTTAATAAAATATTTACACAAAGTTGAACAATTACTTTAAAAGATACATCATGCTCATATGGGTTTTATCCCAACATTGTAAACAAGTTTCAGTATTTAAAAAATGTTAATGTAATACAAGATTGGCCAAAGTTTCTGTTTATATGCAAAATTAGCCTGAATAGCCAAAGAAATAAGATAAGAAAATCTGAAACACAGATTTCAATGGAGAATTAGTCATGCAGAAATTGCAGGAAAAGAGTGATCATAAATAAGCCAGGTTGCTCATGAAATTGATGTATCACAGATATGAAAAGAGATCTGACAGCTGATAAAGAGGTGTTCAATAAATAGCTCTAGGCCAAAAATTTATCTACGGAGAAAATAGAGAAAAATTAATTTCCTATTTTAACTGCATATAAAAATTAAAATGTCAGACTGATACATTATTTAAATAAGAAAAGCAATTTTTTTTAAAACATACAGAATAAAATATCAGAGAATTATGGCCTTGGATTAGTAAACTACTAAACACAACTTGTAGAAAAAGTAATTTAATTACATTAAAATCAAATATTTGACTTCCAAAAATTATAAAAAACAAAGTGAAAATAAAAACTAAGCAATTTATGATCATTTTATCTAGTGTGGACAATCTATATATCTTTTGAGACAGCAATTCCACCACCACCACCCCCCAAAATCCTAGAACAACTGTAGTTTACATGACTGGAAGGCTATCTTTAAGAATACTTACATGCTGTTTTAGTTTGTTAGGAATCCTGTATAAAGTATCACAGACTGATTGGCTTAAAATCAGGTTGGTTTGTTTTTTTTTGTCTCATAGTTTGTGAGCTAGAAGTGCAAAGTTAAGATGTTGGCCGGATTGTGCTTCCTCCAAAGTCTATAGCATTTTGTTGGCAGTGTGCCAGAAATCCATAGCTTATCCTTTAACTTTAGTTTAGTTTTCCAGGCTGCTCAAAGCAGAGGCCATGAAATGGGTTGGCTTTAACAATTGGAATTTATTATTTTACAGTTAATTTCATAAGAATGTTCAAATTGATTTATCATCAGGGTGATGCTTTCTTCCCGAAGTTTCAGTGATCCTTGGCTGCTCTGTCACATCACAAACCACATGGTGGCTTTTGCTGCTCCACACCCCTATCTTCAAGGTTTTGTTACTTTCAGCTTCTGGATTCCGTAGCTTTCTCTCTCTCACTGTCTGTATCAATTCTGTTCATAAAGGACTCTAGTAATAGCATTAAAATGCACTTTGAATGAAGTGGAATCCACCTTAACTGAAGTAGCCTGGTTAAGAGAGCTTACTTACAATGGGTTTATACCCACAGGAATGGATTCAATTTTAAAACACGTTTTTCTGGGGTACATACAAAGTCAAAGCACCACACTCCACCCTCTAGATCTCCAAAAACATGTTCTTTCCACATCTAAAATTCGTTCAATCTATCACAACATCTCAAATCCTTAAGTAATTTCCGTAACAATGCTAAGACCAAAGTCTTATCAAAATTGGTTATAAGTGTGTTCTGTCCTGGAGCACAATTCCCCTTTGTCTGTGGACCCATGAAACTTAGAGAACAAATTATCTGTTTGCAATAGGCAAATAAGGGTCAGGCACAGGGTAAACATTCCCAGTACAGAAGGGAGAATTTGGAAGGAAAACAGAGGTCATGCGTCCCAAACCATTCTGAAATTCTGCAGAGCATACTCCATTAGATTTCCAGGTCTGAGAGTCATCGATGGAATAATGTTTTGTTCTTCTGGCATGATGAAATGGCAGTACCATCCTTTCTAGGTGCTTTCACAGCTACCATGCTCTCCACAATCCCCAAAGCACAGGCTCAACTCTTTCAGAACAGTCAGATGACACCCAGACTCTCAGCAATCCCAAGAGAATATGCTCCACCATCTCTGAAGACTGGGCCAGCAGTACTTTTTCTGAATACCCAAGGTAGAAGGCCTGCCTTCTTCAAGTACTAGGGCAATTTCACCCTTTCCACATATGTCTGTGGCCTGCAGTCTTGGCCCAAGATGATGGCTTCAGTCCAGAATTCAGCTTTAAAGGTTTTGCTTTTCAAGTAACTTTTTCTGCCCCCTTTTTCCCTTTTAATCCCCTTTTAATTCCACTCACACAAATCTCAGAAAAATTGTCAGTTTTACAAGTAGTACACAAGAGGCCAAATCATAAAACAAAAGTGCTTTGCACAAATCCTTTCTGAATAGCTTCACTTCTTATCTTGGCTTGCACTGAAAAGTCTGACCAGTTCCATGTTCAGGTAAACCCTCCCATGGAGCACTATGCTCTGAGGACTTCCTTTCCAGAAGCCTTGGAATTTTCCAAACCATCAATTTTTGGTTTCTTTGTGCTCAGGAGTTAAGTTCACAGTTTATCCCTCTTCTCCCACATTTTGCTAAAAGCTACAAAGAAAAACCAGACTGCACTTTCCACACTTAGTTTGTAAAACTCCTTAGCCAAATACCCAAGGTCTGTTGCTCTCAAATTATGCCTTTCATTCTATATCAACTCATTTTTTCCCCAAGTTCTCTGCCATTTTCAAACAACAGTCTTCTTTCTTTTTGTTTCCAATGACATGTTCATCATTTCTGTCTAAGGTCTCATCAGAAGTACCTATAGCTGCCATATTTCTACCAACAAACAATTTTCTTCAAAGCAATATATACCTTTTCTATCAAATAGCTTACAATTCTTCCAGCCTCTGCCCATTGCCCAATTCCAAAACTGTTTCCACATTTTTGACATTTGCAATAGCAGCACCCCACTCTCTTAGTGTCAAAATCTATTTTAGTTTCCTAGGCTGCTCAAAGCAGACACCATGAAATGGGTTGGCTTTAAATAATGGTAATTTATTAGCTAACAGTTTGTGTCTATTAGAAGTTCCAAATCAAGGCATCATCAAGTCAATGTTTTTTTTTTTTTTTCCCCAAAGACCAGCTACCAGCAAATCTTGGCTTTTCTGCCACATAGCAAGGCCTATGGCCAGTGTCTACTAGTTTCTCCTTTCTCTTTTGGGTTTCATTGCTTTCATATTCCTGATTCTGTCTCTCTCTCTCTCTCTCTTTTAATTCCATTCATAAAAGACTCCAGTGATATAACTAAGTCTCATCCTAAATAAGGTTGAGTGGAGTATACTTAAGAACATGTTTTTTCTGGAGTACATACAACTTCAAACCATCACAACCTCCATCACATGGCTATCTATCACCTACTCAGTCTGCATTGATGTTTTCTTTGCTATTAAGGACCCCAGTCTTATTGGATTAAGGCCCATCATGCTTTAGTTTGTCTCCATCTTACTAATAAGATCATTGAAGAGCATGTTCACATATGGGACCAGGGATTAAGACTTATCTTTGAGGGACAAGATTCAACCCGTAACACATGGAATTCTATATATAGCCTGTTACAAGAATTACTTAGAATTACATGTATTAATGTTTTATCTCAAAACAATCGTATTTAGTTATAAGAAAAAAAATGTTGAGCTATACAATAGAATTATATACGTGTCCATTATCACTTAAAAGTGTTTTGTAACCATGAAAAATAATACTGTGCATATCTATGAATACATAAATATGTTATAAACATTGTTATGTGATCACTATTCAGTGCCTAATAAAGTGCTTAGCACTCAACAAATATTTCTTTGAATAAATAAGTGATTAATAAACAACCAGTGTAGGATAGCGGTTAATTCTGGGAATAGAGGGATGAGAAAGTGACACGGTGAAAGCATGCCTGGTGCGTATTCTCCTATTCCCCTGGTGGGTTTTGTTTCAATTAAAAAAAGCACATACACAAACAAATATATGCCTAAATAGCACCATCAGAAGTTGTCCTGTGTTGTGTAGGATATTTTAATACTTACATTTTTGTTGGAAAATTCACAATAAAAGAAAGAAAATAATTAAACAGATGAATAAATATTAAAAGAATAAAAATAAATTAAAAGAATAACAATATTACCACATTCTATAAACTAGAACATTTCATAAATGGAAGAGGGTTACCTTGAGAGTAGTAAATCTTTCAATAGAGACTAGCTGGAGTTCCTGATCAGAATAATATAGAGTTTATTAATGGATAAGAGATTGACAAATACATATTGCTAGTCTCTTCCTACTAGATTGGTTTATTTTACAAACCCAACTAATATGCACATTTTATATTCCATGTCCCTAGGAAGGTATACATTGAGAATTAAAAGTAGAAGTCAACCATTTTCCTTAAAAATAGATTTATTTTTTTCTAAACAGTAATAAAAATTACATAATATGAAACAAAATTAAAGAGATATAACTGTATCTATCTATATTTTCTCTTTATCTCTCATAAAATGTTTACTGAAACTGTAACACCAGTCAATGTGTACTTCTTTAGTCCTAGCAATATTCCAGCAATGAAATATATTCAACTTCATTAGTGTCATTTTCAAAATCTCCAACAGCATATTGGAAGCCATTTTCTAATCAATGCATTTAATTTTAGACATACATAAATGTCTTCTTAATTTTCATATACAGTTATATTACTTTTGCACTTATCGATAATTTAAGTTATGGAAAATAAGATGTTTGTTTGCTTCTCAGAGCAAATTGGAAGCAAAACAAATTACATGATCTGAACCCTTTTTAAAAAAAATTAATGCCATCGAGCTACTTGATCTTGGCATTTAAGTACTTGAGAAGGTTGATGACTCACTCAACATATTAATAATGGTATAGTAAGAGCTAGAATCCTAGAATACAAATAGAGATTTATATTTGTTACAGAGGAGCATGCACAAGAGAAGACAATATTTAAATAAATAGTCAGCACAGAAGTCCATTTAGAATTCAAACCCAAAGAAATTGGTTTAATAAAATAGTAAAAAAGTATAAAGGTACAAAATGACATGACTAAAGCAATACTTAAAAATGATTAAACAATTTCCTGCATCCCTCTAGCACCATTTTTGGATTTTAATTGTTTATATTAGTTAAATATAATGATTTTGAAACAATGTAAAAACACCATTTCTTCATACCATGTTCACTGGGGAGAAAGCAGTTCTTTAATTATTCACAGAATGAATGTACCGTTCACTTCTACAAGCTCTAACTGAGCACCTACAAGGTGTCCAACTAGGTGCTGCCAGGTGTAGAGAGATAAAGAGATAATTCTGATCATTAGTGTTTAGAGATAGTTGACCTTATGGTGAAGACAGATATATTAAAAGATTATTTCAATATGATATGGTAGAACTTATGGGAATTTATGCACAGGATACTATATGAATTCAGAGGAGGAAAATTTGCTCCAGGCAGGAAACATTGGTTTTGAGATGATAAACTTTCCTTGTCAAGGTTTTGTCCAGGCATTAGAGGTTGAAAACATTGGTGTGGTTTTATAATATCAGATTGATACCCACTTTTATTATTCAATCAGGTGAAATTTCATGTAGTACTTCTATTCCTTTTCTTCTAGGATACATAACTTCCCTGATTGTAGATTTGTCTCCTACAATCAGATTTAAATACCTCTTCTCTCCCCCAAAGAAAGTCTCTTTAAACATATATTTCCCACATCTCCTTTCCTACATTGATCAATTTAAATACACTTTAGCCTGCTTTAGCATACTCTGATTCATGAGTAAACTATACTTTGACTCCTAATGTCTCCATGCCCTCTGCTCAAGTTATGCACCTTTCTGATTAATTCATAACCTTTCTAATCACTCTGAGCAGGAAGTCATTTTTTCACCTAATCATGTTTCCCACAAAGAACTGGTCACAATTCTCAGAATTTTACAACTATAATATAGAAGGTAAATTGCATTAGTGCTTAATATATGTTTTGGAATGAACAAAATGGCAAAACAGCTTTAGGTGTAGTAGCTTATATACACACTTGCAAGGTAATAATTGCACTACACATTGCCTTTTAACCTGTGGGATGATATTAATTTTCAAGTATATGAAAAACAAAACCATGCAGGCATTATGAGAAATTTGCTCTTATTTCTACTTGCCTTCTATTTTTCTAAGTCCTAACACAAATGCTCAGACTGTACATGCTATTTTAAAAATCATATTTATCATTTAGTCTATTTTAAGCAAGCAAAACAAGCATAAATATAATTTTAAAATTAGTAAAGTCTTAACTATAATTTTGATGGGTTTTGGTGATAATGAATTTTCCATTATTCAATATTTCTTTAAAAGTTCGAATTAAAATGATTTATAAACTTCAATTAGGTTCCAGAAAGACATGCATCATACAGTTCTTAGCAAACAACAAAGTAAAATGGGGTTGGTAAAAAGCAAGAAACAATGAAAAGGAAAGTAAAAGATGCCTTTTAACTGAATGGAAAGAATGTTTTTATTTCATGCAGCAATCTGGAACATACACATTTTAGGGAGTCTTGCAATATAATTTTCTTTTTGGGTGTACAGTCCGGGAAGTGAATTGCAATATAATTTTAAACATGACTTTTAAAATATACTGCAGATTGTACTGCATATTAATATGTTATGTCTACCTTAGTATTCCTAATGAATTCACTGATGCAATAGCCCATTAGATAGATGGAAGGAAACCACTGCTCTTTATTGCCCTTTAAAAGGTTGCAAGCATGGCCCTTACTTAGGGAAGCCAAGAAAAGTATTGTAAATTAGATTGTGACTCTAATTGGCATATGACTGGATCTCTTTAGATAACCTATATTCTTAATATGACTGCCTTAGAGGCAACATTTCATTACAGTGTACCCTAGAAATTATAAACTCAACCCCTCAAATATCAGCAGAATAATGGATAAAGAACTTATTTATCCAGTATCCCTTCCAATCAGAGAACCATATGTCTACCAGTGAATACAAATTCTGTTCATTCAATAGGACTGAAGTCTGCTGCTGCTTTCCTCATTCCCTGAGTTACCCTAGTCACAACAACATGATCCAGAAATGGATCATTCCCCTTATAAGTTACCTGGTTATATATCAGTCCTAATCAATTCCAGTCCTTTTTGAGATTTGAGATGTGAGTAATAATGTCAGCTGAGCTCACTCATGCATCTTTGCTTAGCTGGCAGGCCACATGATACCCAAATAGTCTAAGATGGCTTCACTCTCAGTTCTGGTTCTTGGCAGGTTGTCAGCTGACAGCATGGGAATAATTGGGTTTTGCATGCCTCTAATAACCCAGAAGGTTATCCCAAGCTTATTCACATGGCAGCACCAGGGTTTCAAGAGCAGCAAGAAGGCAATCCTTGATGCACAAGGATTTTTCAAGACTCTGTTGAATGTTGCTTATAAGCCAAATTAAATCACATGGCAAATCCAGAGTCACTATGGTAAGGGGTTACCCAAAGGTGTGGATACAAAGAGGTGTGACCAAGATGGGATATTACTGCAAACATCTACATCAGTAGGGAAAAGAGGGAATTATTTAACTGAAGCAGTTTATCTGGAATAGAAGTTTGCATATCTAGGAAAATTTGAAAATAAGTTTGGGGATAGATATAGAAACCAGTTTGTAAAATATTGGATTATGAAATGTAAGTTTACCAATGGGGAGCTATAGAATATTTTTGATTAATGATTGATCGAAGGGGTCATGATCAAAGTTACATTTCCAGGAGTTATTAAGCAGCAGTATATAGGATGAACTCAGGAGGGCTTTGAGATATGTTTTTAAACCTGTGCAAATATGAAGGGGAAAAAAGAAAGACAGAGTTGGGAGTTCTGAAATATATCAGTATCTCAATTTACCCTGAAAACCTGACATTTAAGAACAAGAACATTTTATAACAATAGGAAACTATATAATTATAAAAACATGAACTGGTTTTCTTTAATCTACAACTATAAAATTTATAACAATTGAAAGCCTTGCATACTTTTATATATAAGTATCAAAACAATAATGATTAAAGGGAAATTGTGAGTTTAATCCCACAACAAGGAAAGTCAAACTGTCTCTTCTTATCCTCATGCTCTACTGGTCATGTTATGCCTCTAGGTGACACATATCTGTCAAATACACTAAGCCTAGAATGTCCGTGTGTCAGCCATTCCCGAAATGATATGGACTGCATCACCATCAGCAGTGATAGAAGAGCCTCTTGCTTCTTCCCCCTTCATTGTGGGCTCTATGATATTAAGAACTTTCTGGATCACTTTCCATGTGCCCTATCTCTGTGCTTTATCTTTTCTGACTCTGATTTCTTTTGTATGATAAGCTCTTTGTGTTCTAAGGCAGGTTGTTTTTAATGAGTCAAGGAAAGACCCATCCTTGAGTGAAGTATATCCACATCAGGAATGTGTGACTTTGGTTGACTATATTTTGCTTGTTCATCTTAAATACCAACCTCACCCTGAAATCAACATCCAGAGGAAGAGCTGCGTGGCCTGTGGCATTTGAAGAGTTGTAGTTCTGTTTGTTTTTTTGTTGTGATAACACTTATGAACCACCACATGAGTAAATATATTTTCTAAAGTCATGCAGCTAGTAAGTGATAAATCTGGTTGAATATAAAAAGCCTTAAGTTTTTACCACCATGGGCTACCTCTTCCATGGACAACCTAATCTTTTATGGCTAGATTTGAAATTGTTCCAACTGTCAATTCAGTCAAATGGTTCTATGAATTCTATTATTGTACCATGATGTCAAATGGGATTTTTTTCCTATTGTCCTAGAAGTTTGGCTAGAACCCAAAGATGAGCTTATTGAAAGTTGTTAATACTAGAACTAGTCATATTAAAAGGCACAAACTCGTGGATTTGGGGCTCTTAAGTGGATTTAGGACTCATGCAGAAAGTTTATTTCTATTCCCATGATAGATGGAAAGAAATTTTCCCTCACTGTAGATAATAGAGAAGTGCCAAGATAGTCATTGGTAAAGACTGGAAGTTCACGCAAGATAGTGAGATTGGTGTTTAGTTCCCTCATTAGATAGTTGCTTAAGTACCAGTCTTGCATATCTACAACTTGTGCTAAAAAGTAGATGAAACAAGACTAAGGGAGAGATGTCATATGGAGGAACAACTGGGCTGACAGAGGTCAGGATGAGTTCCCTTTGAATTTTTGAGTATGGAAAATGGATCGTACATGTAGATAGATCTTATAGCTGACTATGGGAGATATAATTATTTAGAAGCCACAATTTTTCAGGTGCGGCCACATCTTGTGGGGAGAAATGTGCTTCATATAAAGGCAATGTAGTTTGAGGTCAGGTAAGGGTATGGGTAGAAGATGTACCAAATTTCAGAAGAGCCAGTTAGTATTAAGGATGGAAACTCTTTTCTGTTCAGACCTAGCATGTCTTCACATTTTTAGACCATAGATAATGAACTTGAATTGCACCCAAGACAAACTAAGGGAAATCTCCAGACTTACTTACACATGTAAGTATCTATGTTTTGCCATGCTCCTCTACATTCTCTTAATACCAGAGGAGAGGACTGCAATGGATAGAGTCGGTGAGGATGCTACACCAGATTGCCTTCCATACTGTTACTAAGTAGGAAATGGGGCTTCTACAAAACACATTTCATGAACTGGGTGGTAGATTGAATAACGACTACCCAAAGATTTCAACTCCTAGTCCCCGGAACCCATAAGTCTTATCTTACGAGAAAGAGATTATCTTTACGGGAGTGATTAGGTCAAGGGTTTTGACATAGAGATATTAACCTGGATTATCCAGGTGTACCCTAAATACCATCACATGTATCTGTATAAGAGGGCAGCAGAGGGAGAATTGATACAAATACAGCAGAGGAGACAACAATAAGACCATGGAGGCAGAGATAAGAGTGATATGGACACAAGTAAAAGAATGACAGCAGAAACTGGAAGGAACTTCCACCAGAAGCTGGAAGAAGAAGGACTGGATTCACCACTAGAGCCTCTTGAGGGAGCACAGTCCTATTGACACTTTGATTACAGTGTAGCGAAACTGATTTTTGACTTTGAGGCTCCAGAAGTATAAAATAATAAATTTCTGTAGTTTTAAGCCAACAGGCTTGTGGTAATTTGCTCTAACAGCCTTAGTAGAATAATATAGCCATTGGGAAAAAAATAATGCTATTTCATGTGTGCATTCCCTAAGAAATTGAGAACACTTAAATGAGTTACGATACACACACACACACACACACACACACACACGGCTCTGATTATGTTCTGTACCAGATGAAGCTATAAACCACTCATCGCATCCCTTCAGCCCATCTAATTTCGGCACCACAATGGCAGACAATTCCATTTCACATTACCAGTGTCCCACAGAAAGCATTTTCTGCACAATCTCTTTTGCTGCCTCAAGGTTTTCTCCAAACTCAGCCATATAAGTGTAAGGGAATTAATTCCCCTGGGGAAATAATCAGAGTGGGAATATGCATCAGAGTTTAAATGCCTTAAGTTTCTGAAACTGTAATGGGTCAACCCTACATGGCACTTCAAAGAGCCCTATGCAGGATTGAGCTCTAGTCCCTTAACAGTGGATTTTGCCTCTCCTTTGTCTCATTTTCCCTCTTCCTGATGTCTCTTGCTGGGATCATCTGCCAAATAAACTACTGGCATACAATCTTCTTGGATTATGTTTCAGAAAAATGGAAACTAAGACAGTCTGTAACAAATACAGTTCTGCAGCTGGATCACTTACTATTCAGATGGCAACAAGCACCCATTGCTGGTTGCAATGTGCAGTAGCAAATCCTGGCATGTTGTAGCATCACATTTACCAAGAAGGTCACATTCTGTACTGGTATGTGTCTTAAGGTGAATATATGGTAAGAACAAAGACTGAAGAAGTATTTATTAACTAGATCATGTGAACTTATATGTTATACAAAAAGAAATAATCTTTTTTCTTTCCTGTAGGCAACATAGTGGCATTTCAAAGTGTAGTCTGAGGGAGGTGGGCATCTATACTGCAGCTCATCACTCATTTGTGTGAACCTAGGCAATTTACTTAAACTCTCTCAATCTCAGTTTTCTAATCTGAAAAATGGAAATATAAATAATACTTATATGAAAAAAGGAAAACATTTTCATACTGCGTGGGATTGAATTATGCCCCTATCTAGACATGTTCAAGCTCCAACCCCTGGTACTATGGGTATGAACTCATTCGTAAATAGGATCTTCAAAGGTCCTATTGTATTGAATGAGGGTAGGCCGTACTCTTATATGACCAGAGTCCTAACAAACAAAGGGAATTTGGACATGGAAGTAGAAACCACAGGAAGAGACAAAAAGAGAAAAATTTGCATGTGACAGAGGCAGAGGTTGCCAGAAAGCCACTACCAGAATGCTATCGACTTCCAAGAAGGCATAGCCTGCTGATATCTTGATTTTGCTACCCTCCATACTGTGAGCCCATAAATTCCTGTTATTTAAGCTGGCCAGTCTGTCATAATAGGCATGGCAAACTAGGACACGTGCCAAAATTTACACAGAAAAATTTAATGAATGCTAGCTGTAATAATTTGAGAGATATCACTTTGAACATAAAGTAGAATTAGGGTATTAGGGTAGGAAAAATAATGGTCTCCCAAAGACCTCCTGGCCCTCAAAACAAAAATGGTAAACATGGCAAAAGGGCCTTTGCAGCTGTGACTAAAGATATAAACTTTGAGTTTGAAAGATGTTTTTCCTAGCTGCTGAAATAAACACTATGTAATGGGTTGGCTTAAACCAGCAATATATACTGGCTTACAGTTTTTAGGCTAGGAGAAGTCCAAAATCAAAGCATCATCAAGGCCATGCTTTCCCCAGAATACTGCAGTGATCTGGATTGGCTGCTGGTGATCCTTGGTCCTTGGCTTTTCTGCTGCATGGTAGCAGAAACTGTGACCTCTCCTCATTTTTCCTTTCTTCCATATTCCATTGGTTTTCAACTTTTGGCTACTCCCTGGCTTTTCTCTCTTTATATGACTTTCACTCTGTTTATAAAAGACTCCAGTAACCCAAATTAAAGTCTAAACTGATTCATTTGGGCCACATCTTAACTGAAATAACATCTCGAAGAGATCTTATTTATAATGGGTACACACTCACAGGAATAGTTAAGAACATGTTTTTCTGGGGTACATAACTTCAAACCACCATAATCAGCCCTCCGGACCACCCCAAAGACGTTTTTCCCACATGCCAAATACATCCATTCCATCACAACATCCCAAAAGCCTCAATTCATTTCAATAACAATGCTAAGTACAAAGAGTCATTAAAATTGTTTGTGAATGAGGTTTGTTCTGGGACACAATTTCTCTCTCTTTGAAGTCCTGTGATCCTAGAAAGCAATTTATCTGCTTCCAATGTACGACAGAGGGACAGACATAGGATAAACATTTCCACTTCAGAAAGGAGAAATTGAAAGGAAAACAGGGTCACAGGTCCCAAAAAGTTCCAAAACCCAGAATTTAAAAAAACTCCATAGATTGCAAGGTCTGAGCATCATCTATGGAATGATGTTTTGGACTAGGATCCTGATGGATTGGCAGCCCCAAACCCTTCAAGTGGCCATGCTCTCCTCAAATTTCATGAAGTCCAAAATCAAGGAGTTAAGGTGATTATTTCTTCCAAAAGACTGTAGCATGCTGGGAGTGACTTGCAGTGATCCCTGGTCCTTGTCATATGGTAATGCACATTGTGTCCTCTCCTGCTCTATAGCAGCAATACCAAACTTAATGTAGGTGCCAAAAGTAGAATTATATAAACATCATCTGAGAAGTCAATTTTCTAAAATTAAATATAATTATTGAAGCTCAGAGATATTCATAAGTCATATATCTGCAGGCCTTCCAAAAATCCCTGGTCATACTCATCAAAACAGCATAATCCTCTGCACATACAATAGATTAAAAACATCTTTCTGGTACATGTTAAATCCAAGAAGATCATCAGAAAATAATCAAAAGAGGTCACCATGCATACTCTAGACAGTTTTTTAGGTTCTTGCAAGGGCTACAGCATCTACTCTCCTCTACTAGTTGCCACATGGGCTGCATGAATCTTATGTGGCATCCCCTCTAGGGCCAAATTCTGATGAACTTTCTCATCCAATAGCATAAACCCATTCATTTGCCTCTGGGATTGTTTCAGAAATACCACTAATGTAGACCTAATCTATTTTACTTGCATTCTTCTTGATAAAGGATCTGTTCACAGGTGGACCCAATTTGGAATGTTCAGCTTGATCTCCTGGACCTATATTTGATGATCCCAACCATCAAACTTTCTCTACTTCTGCATGATATGTTATGCCTATTTGTGGATTTCAGTACCTGAAATCATTTTGCTGTCACCAGGAAAGGCCCCTTGAGGCTAAAACTGTCATATAGAAAGAGGAAGCTTCAGAGGAATACAATTTAAATAGTGTAAAAGTGCACTGCTAAACCAAGCAATACAAAAACATAAATTTTAAAGTAAGCAACATATTTTGAAATGAATTCCCTTTGTTGTTTAAACCAGTTTCATCTAATTTTTCTATTTTTCTAACAGAAAGCAATTTAATTTGTTTATAAAAGAATTAGATATTTCATTTTTTAGAAACCTAGCGCAACTCCTTAATAGCTGGACTTATATATAATAAATCCACAAATGGCAAGGGTTTATTGCATGGTGATCATAATAGAAGTAATTAAGAAAATGACTAAAGAATTTAATTCTACTCATTTAAAGCCCACCTATCTGCATATTTCTTTTTCATTTCTGCACCATCTCATCCAGTAATCCATTCTTGACTCCTCGTGCTAAGCAGTGACGCAGTCCTGTGCTTCCTTAGTAAATTGTGCACACTTATATTGTATAATTTCACAAGAGTTGGAAATATCTATAGGTACATTTTTCCCTGCATTTATAAACTGAGCTACATTAGGATGTCAAGCACCTATTAGAATCTGATATTAAAAAAGAGCTTAACATGTATTGGTTGAAATGAACAACCATGAAAAAGTCTGCATAACTCATTTCCTACTTGCTGTGTTAAGCTAATTTTCCCACTTATGGATCTTTTAGAAACAAATCTATATAGCATTTTGCCAGTCCCTGAAGTATGCCTTGGGTCTCCAGAAGCAGAAAGATCCTAAGAGATTTATCTGAGAATCTCAAGCTAGCTGCAGCCACTTTCCACATTTAACCATTAATTCAAATTTATTTTAATTTAGCCAGATTATATATAGTGTTAGCAAGAGACATAAAAACACCACTGCCCATCATACTTATATACAGTGTCTACTTAGGGGAAATCTTGTAAGTCCACTTTAGTTTCTCTCTTGCTTATTAAAAAGAACCCAGAGCTACAAAGGTTTTGCATTAAATGAGAATAATGGAAGAAGACTAGAAAGTTGTGTATCAAGTGACCTGAATCTAGACAACTGAGTGTTTTTATCCTCAGGGTTCACTTGCTTTTATTCTGCTATTGTCACCACTTTCCCCTTTATGTCCAACAAACCAACCGACAAACAAAAGAAAATTCCAGGTTAGTAGTGAAAGGAAGGTCAATTCAAGTAGAGAAGGAGAGAGCCATTCTCCATACTTCTGTCAGCATACAATATTAACAATTTCAAACTCAGGTTTAAGATGTCACACAATATTTCTTTACAACTATGAGTTAGGGCCAATATTTCAACTTGTTCAAAGTTATCTAATCACATCGGCCTATTCTGAAATAATAGTGGAAATACAGAAGACCTCAACAATGACCAAAATAATCAACTAGAGCTAGGATTAAAGAAGTGAGGTCAAGATGTGAAAGGGAGGTGGTTAAATATCCAGTTTAAATTTAACAATATACAAAATATCTTTCTATAAAGGAAATCTTAGGATAGATAGATAAGTAGATAGATCGGTAGATACATTTATAGATAGTTCCAATATTTTAATTCATTTTCATATAATCTTTTTCATTTTTTATAATCTTTCTGAGAGTCACTGTGACAGAAAAATGAATCCGTGTGCTATTTTGTTTATACATTCAGTTTACGTACATATTTTTAGAAACTAATGCCTTACCTGGCTAGTACATTAAAAATTAGTTCCATTAATATTTAAGAATTTTAATTGTGAAAGAAAAACTTGAATGCAAACTACACAATAGTCACTGAGTTAAATATTTTGAGTTCATGCTTGAGAGAAGAAAAGAAAAGATCTCTAAACATTTACTTTAGCTATGCTTCCATAACTATTCTAATATTTACTATTGCTTAACTAAATCTATGTTTAAACAAAGACTTACCCTTTCTCTCATTCTCTTTTCAGCCTTCTCTGAAGCCCCAGTGTCAAATAGATGACATCATATTATTTACAACACAAAACCTACCATGGGTAAACTCAGAAATCAGACTCAAACGTCTGACATAGAGTGTGAGATTTCAAATGTGATAAAGTATTTGCAAGTAATCACAGTGCAGCTTTAGGAAGTTTTCCTTACAAATATTACAATAAAGTTTGGGACAAGAATTTTGGAACCAAAATCTTAAAGAAAGAAAAAATACTATTCTTTATCTGTTCATTTCAAAATCCTCAGTGAAATACAAAGCCAATGTTCTTTGCCAATAATACAATTTATGTTAACTTGATTTTATTTGCTTTAAGAAATAAGAAAAATAAATTTTTAGATAAAGGGTTTTACAAATTATAATCAATCAAACCTGTATTTGGATTAATTAACACTACACTGGTTATTACTGTCTTCAGTCTTTTGCCATCTGTCTTGACCAATCTGAACAAATTATCTTTTAACTTAACTTAGTCAAATTTTATCAGACTTCTTCCCTTTCAATGGGCTCCTGGATCTTGAGTCACTGTTGAACTTAAGGCAGCAGTGGAATACTGCTGGGATTCTTCTAAATTTCCATTCAATTTTAATCTTGAAAGGTGAGCTCTCAATTCCTGTACAAAAGTTGCAGTGTTTTATTTTATCCTGTGTATTTGATATTAAACCCCCTCAAAGTAGTATGCAAATTAAGTAAATAGATATGCATATTTACACAAAATGAAATACAAATGGACTACTTAGAGTTTTTGTATATATCTGGTAACTTTAAGATAGAAAGGATGGTATTAGGAGTCAACTTATTTGCTATGGCTTGTCCTCAGGTTCCATATCAAGGGAGAAATATTAACCAAGCAAGTTCAAGTTTGTAGTAATCAATGCAATTTTTTCTCCTCCCACAGAATTTTCTTTAATTAAAAAATTCAGGAAAGCAAATGATATAATTACACTTAGGCGCCAAAATCCCAGATCTATTCCTTAAATATTCTATAAATAAAGAAATGGGCATTGCAGATTGAATGGAGATCTTTCTTTCTTTAGTCTACTTCCTTCTCTCCAGACATAGCTCCAGTGTTTTGAATTTGTTTTTTTCTTAAATTTCTTCAACCATGTTTTTTTTTTTTAATTTTTTCATTTGCAAAAAAACTGTAGACTATTTCTTCGCATGCTTTAAAACTTACATCTAAGCTCTCTTACTGTAATTTGGCTTTTTCATGCCACATTGTGACTTGAAGATCTGTCCACATGAATACTTACAAATTTAAATTGATAATATTTATGCTGTATAATGGTATATGGTACAAAGAGATCTAAAAGTAATTATCTATGACCTCACTGATGGGTATTTTTCCCCAATATTGTACTATGAAAATCAATGTAGTAATTAATATTAATGCCCCAAATCTATTACATTTATATACTTTTGTAGTATGTACCTTAAAGGGAATTTAAATTATAAAGTATGTATATTTTTCAACTTTTCTAGTTACTACCAAATGTCTTTCAAATCAGTGTACACTTCTACCATTAGTGTTTTTTAATTTATTTTTTTTATTTTTGCACGGGCAGGCACCAGGAATCAAACCCAGGTCTCCAGCATGGCAGGTGAGAATCTGCCACTTGTTGGAGAAGCCATAAAATATCGCCAACATGGCTGCCGTGGCTGATGCAAGGCAACACAAAATGGCTGACTGTAAATCTGCCCTCTGCCCTAGCAACAACGGTGACCAATCCCAGAAATCTGCCCTCCACCCTAGCAACAGTGGTGACCAATCCCAGCCTGACACGTATCCCTGCATGCTCCCAGCCTATATAAGCCTGTGCACTTCCTCAATAAAGCAGATGCCTTCCCCTCAGCTCTGAGGGTTGTCTCCTGAGTCGTGTGCTGTGTGCTATGTGTCTGTGTGACTGACTCAGTACGGCCACTTACCCCCAGCCATCAGCTACCCAACACCACTGAGCCACTGTTGCACCACCTTTCAATGTTCATTTTGAATTATTTAAATTCCCAGAGAAATTACCAGACCTAGAAGGTCTCACTATAGACATTCTTAAAAATTCAAAACTGTGAAGAAGAATGTTTCTTTCCTGATTCCATTCTTTCATCTCAAATAGTAAGGAGTTAGGACTGCCAAAATTTATATCCCTCCTAATGACCACTGTCTTCCATTTTGCAAAGCCATGATTTGTGGTAATATTTCCTTTTTTTCCTCAACAATTATAATAATTAATAATTATCTTATTTCTACAGCATTAACACTTTTCTAAACACTTTGCGTAAAATTAATTTTCACAGCCCTACTATGAGTTAGATCCTGTTTCTGCTATTTTAGAGTTGAAAAAGATGAAGTTCAGAAAATATTATGTGCCCATGGTCATATAAGGAAGAGTGGGACATAAACTCAGTCTCTCTACACTTTAAAGTCAATGCTTTTGATTTTCTGAGCTCTCAGTGCCCTTGGTGGGTAAAATAAAGTTCCTCTAAGATATTCATGTCCTAATCCCTAGATTCTGTGAATATATTAGGTTACCTGGCCAAGGGAAATGGAGGTTGCAAGTGGACTTCAGTTCTACCCAGCCGGCTTTAAGATAGAGCGATTGTGCTTGATAATTCTTTCTATAAAAAATATTTTTATCGACAAATCTTCATACATATACAATCCATATGTGAGGTACAATCGATGGCTTACAATATCATCACATAGTTGTGTATTCAACACCATGATCATTTTTAGACATTTGCATCACTCCAGAAAAAGAAATTAAAAGAAAAAAGAAAACTCATACATCACATACCTATTACTCCTCCTTCTCATTGACCCTTAGTATTTCAATCTATACAGTTTATTTTACCTCTTATACCCCCTATTATTTATTTATTCTTTTACCCATATATTTTTACTCATCTGTCATACCCTGGATAAAAGGTGCATGGGGCATAGGTTGTCACAATCATACAGTCACATTGTAAAAGCTATATCGTATCACAATCATGTTCAAGTCAAGGCTACTGGAAAACAGTTAAACAATTTCAGGTACTTTCTTCCAGCCACTCCAATACACCATAAACTAAGAAGAGGTATCTATATAATTCATAAGAATAACCTCCAGGATAACCTCTCAACTCTGTTTGAAAAATCTCTCAGCCACTGAAATTTTATTTTATCTCATTTCTCTTTTCCCCCTTTTGGTTAGAAGGCTCTGTCAAACCCATGATGCTGGGTCCCGGCTCATCTGGGGAGTTCTGTACCATATTGCCAGGGAGAGTTAACCCTTGGGAGTCATGTCCTAGGTAGAGGGGAGGGCAGTGAGTTAGCTGAATTGGCTTAGAGAGAGAGCCAACATCTGAGCAAAAAAAAAGAGGTTCTCTGGCTGTGGCTCTTAGGCATAATTATTAATAAGCTTAGTTTCTTCTTTGCAGGAATGGATAATTCTAATGGGGCTAGTGTAATCACAAGAAATGGAAGGAGGAGGCAGAAGAAGAATCAGTAGTAGATGTGATGATCGAAGAAAGGCCGAGAGAGATCCACGCTGCTGGCTCTGAAGATAGAGGAGAAAGGCGACAAGCCAAGGAATGTGGGTGTCCTATAGAAGCAGATAAATCTGCAGAAACAGATTCACCCCATCAAGCCCCTAGAAAGGGACACATACCTTCTAAAACTTTGATTTTAGCCTGCCAAAACCCATGTCAGACTAACTTTGTGCTGTTTTAAGCGACTATATTTGCGGAAATGTGTTGCATTCTATTACGGCAATAGAAAATCAATACACTGTTCAGCATAGATTCTTTTCATTTGTAATTGATAGAAACATTTAGGCAAAAAAAAAGGTAAGTTATTTTCTCATAGAATCTAAAGATATGTTGGAAAATGAAGCTTTGAAAAGTGCCTAAGGAATAACTATAACCATTGACTCAAATGTGCTAGGCTTTACCAATTCTCTGTTTTTTTTTTTCTCTACTTGTCAGCCTCCTGCTCTTTCCACAGAACTTGGAACAAATCACCTTTTCTGGACACATTATCCATGGTCAGATGACCAGGTCCTGGGATTGGCCAAATTCTATGGCATAACTATTCTAGAACAAACAATAGGATCAAAGGAACTGGGTTATTTTAACATTTTAGCTCCTCAATAAACCACGTAGATGAGCTAGGAAGACCATACAGACGTCTATCATTTATCAGATTTATTTTTGCTTTAATAGGGTAATGCCATATGTCTCATTTCATGACGTCCTTTCATCTACTGAAGATACAGAAAAAATTAGAAATTATAATGTAGAATTAATTTAGAAAAGTAGAAAAGAAACAGTATTAGGAAAAATAAATTAGAATTAGAAATTATAACTAGAAAATTACAATTTAAAATAAAATGATTTAAAGTAATATTGAGTAGGCTATTTAAAAGAAACAGGACCATCAAACTATCACAAGCAAAGCTCACCTTCCTTATTAGTTTTCTGTTGCTACTATAACAAATTGCCACAAGTTTGGTGATTTAACACTAATTTATTATATCACAGTTCCATAAGTCATGAGTACAGTGGACATGGCTGCTTTACCTACCTTGATCCCACAAGGCTAAAATAGGGGTGTAGGCAGGGCTTTCTGCCTTCCTAGAGACTCTGGGGCGAATCTATTTCCAGGGACATTCAGGTCGTTGTATGACCGAGGACCAGTTTCCTTGCTCTCTGTCAGCTGCAGGTCATTCTCAGCTTCCTGGTTCACAGACCCTTCCTCCATTTTCAAAGCCATCCCCATACTATGAATCTCTCTGCCTTTTTATGCTGCACCTATCTGACTTATCCCTTCTCCCTCCTTCTCCCACCATTAAGGGCCCATATAACTATAAGAAGCCCAGCTGGATAGTTCAGTATAATTTCCTCATCTCAAGGTCAATAGCCTTAATAACATCTGATAGATTTACACAGGCTCCAAAGGATAGGGCATGGATAATTTTTGACAATGGGGCATTATTATGCCTACCACACCAAAGTTAGGTCAAATTTAAGGTATAGTATAACTCTATACTTTATTTGTTCTGTGTGAATATTGAAATATGTTGGGGCATCTGGTAGCATTAATTTGCATATTACACCCATGCCTATTTTTATATCTTATTAAGAGTTCTCAACTTGTCAGTGGTTAAATAGGTCTGTGACTTGTTAAATTATTTCTTTTAGAACACTCTATGGTCATTTCTTTTGTATATTTACTTTGAATCATCATCAGAACTATATCCAGAATTGTACTGGTATTTATGTTCAAAATTACGGTGTGCTTTATAATAATTTGCTTTAAAACAAAGGTTTCCAGTTCCATATAGTTGCATGACTAACAGAGAATGCCAGTTCTTCTTTGGCTTAAAAAGGCTAATGAAGCTTTAAGTGGTAAACAAAGTTATTGGGCTCAGAAATAGACTCAATAAACTCTTGAATCTTAGCACTGAAATAAATTCTATGAAAGAGAATAATTTCCACCAAAACCAATGCAGACTCCTCCAGGGCATTTATGAGAACTCACTTCATATATAGCCAAAAACCGATGGCGTTCGCAGAGAATAGGAAAGCCACGGAGGAAACGGTATGTTATTGTTGCTGTTGCTTTGGAAATGAAGAATTGTCTTGTTTAATCATTTTTAATAAATGAATAAAATTGAATCTGCTTAAACATACTGAAGTTCCAGTCTCCCAGACAGTAGCATATGGAACATTTAATAATAAGATGACGTAAATAAAGAAGAGTAGTTCTCACTTGGCCATATGGTTTATTTTCTGTGAAAATGTAATTTTTGTTCAGGGTTATGTTGTTTCTTTTAGATTTGTAGAGAGTTTATTTCCTTTGTTGTTTTCATTTAACACTTCTCCAGAATATTTATGCAACTGAAAAGGCACTTTCAATGATTTTGTTAGAACATTCTGATAATAAATATATCAATGAAAATTAAGCAGATCTCAAGAAATTCAAAGCCCATGGGTGGGTTTGTTCAGAAGTATCATGAAGCTGAGCAACCAAACTGGGAGATAATTACACAAGGAAAATAACTATCAACAGATGCCCGAACACTGATCATCACCTAACCAGTTAAAAGACAGTCTCACACCCTACATCCAAGCCCAAAAATGTTTCTTTATCTGTTCAAAGCATAATTGACCTTAGGCTATGGGAGAGACCAAGGCAGCAGTAATCAGCAGCGGTTTTATAGTACTCCAAAACAAACTATTCTGGTTTTTGCCCATGCAATAAGGCTCACTGACAGTGACAGTGCTCTGTGATATGTTTCACTTCCAAGTGACATTCTTAACTGAGGTGGTAAAAGTGCTCTGTTTTATATAAGTAGCTATGTAAAAATTCACTTTGATGAAATCATTTGGGACTGAGAGGAAATAAGAGTGGCTTTCTTTTCATAAAAGCAAATAATTTTCAATCATGGCATGATGTGAAATTCTCATTCAATAGATTCTGAAATTGTGGGAAATTTTTAAAATGTGAATTAAACTTGTTTTGTTTGCGACTCTCATCATTTCCATTACAGATAACACTACTTTTCTTCCAATCTGTTGACCTTCCAAGTTTTACACTCTTTTAAAGTTTACATCATTTTAGCATGTTAAGTCATTATGTGCTAATATGGAAAAATCTACAAGATTGTTATTAATTGATAAAAACAAGATGTACAGAGAATGTCCCAGTTGTGCAGGGAAAAAAAAAAGGCATATAAGAATGCATCTAAGCTTTTACATGCAAACAAATTTCTGGAAGCTTATACAAGGAATTTGTATCAATCAGGGTCCAAACAAGAAACAGATGGCACCCTCAATTTAGGATAATTTTAAGAGGGTTTACATGCAAAGAGATTACCCTGCAAAGGTGTGGATGGGTATAGAAAAACTTAAAGGAAGGACTAGGACAAGATGCTTGACTAATAATAGCAGGACTATTCTTACTCCTGGGACTGAAGGGATAAGGAAAGGGAGAGGCTTCAAAAAGTCAGAAAGAAAGAGTCTTGTAGAGCTAGCTGTCTTTAAAGGGGCAAAGATGTCCTGACTCCTGGCAGGCAACAAGGTCAGTTAGAACCCTGATCTAACTCTCTTCCTTCCCCTCTCCAGCTGATATGAAAATAACCCAACTCAGCAAACACTACCCTGAGAGCCAGGTGCCCTAATTTTGTTGTCCATGAGGGCCAGCGTTCCAGAACAAGATAGCAGAAGGGTAAGGAGTGAATATGGAGTGCCAAATGGATGAATTCTCCCGTGATACTCTAAACTTTGCTTCACTAGGCATCTTGTGGTGGAGAGGAAGTCCAGCAGTTCAGCACCAGGAGTAGTTTTTTCCTCTAAGAATTTTTTACATTTGTAGTTCTTCCTTAATCATTTTACATAGTTCACAAGTATTCACTAGTAAAGAATTAACAAAAATGAGGTAATAATTTCTTTCAAAATGCCCTTCACAGTTTTGATTTTAGACGAATTAGTTATTTCATAAATATCTTGAGTCTGGAATTGCACCTGTTTAAGGGAAAAGACTATAAAAGTGACATGTTAATAGCGTCACAATTTCCAAGGAGAGCAGAGGAACTGGTTATGTTACGATAATCAATGAATTTAACTATATGTTAAGTCATGTGTACATGACTTCCCTTATGGGTAATAAGCATGGAGGTTACCCAATAGGCTATCTCCATTTTAAAGAAGAGGAAAGCACATTTTTCATGCTAAATTGAAAAGCCAGGATACGAATGCAATTCTGTTGATACAACCCTATAACCCTGGGATGTTATGAGAATTAAATTAGAGGAGTTAACAAGTTGGTTTCAAATTCCACCTGTCACTTATTAATTGCATATTTTTTGCACGTCACTTAACTTTTCTAAACCTAATTTTTAAAGAGATTAGAATTAAAATATTTCCTTATAAGGGCTGAGGTGAAGATGAAGTAGTACAGCATAGGAAAAAGTCTCAGTTAATATAACTAAAAGCATATTTTTTATGCAGAATGAAGATTAAGTTCCTGTCTGTACATCTATCTACTTCTCTTTCTTATTTACACACACACACACACACACACGTGTTTACAACCATGCCTTAGAGTTGTTACCTGGTATTTTCTAACCTCCTCCAGAGTAAAAGCAGATTCTACTGGTCTTGTTCATAGAGCAGAGAATGTGCAATGCTTTGTAAGGCATTTCAGCAAATATTGTTTGCCTATTATATTGGATGAATGAACATATTTTTATCAAATGCCACCAAAACTGTTTGGAAATTAAACAGCTTTTGTGTTTGTGAAACTTTTGAGACACCCATTTAGTTCTTTTTTGTTTTTTTTCTGCTTGCAGGGAACAGTCTCTGAGAGCCCTTTTCTTAATGGATGCATTTTGGGAGGCAGAAAGAAAAAGCAGAAGCTGTCTGCAGGATACTCTCTTCATTATTATTTGCTTCCCAAAACCAAAACCCACTGAAGCAATCAGTCCAAATTCCATGGAGGAATAAGTGGCAGAAGCAAACAAGAGCAGAAGGAAGGGTTTCCTTCAGATTCAAAACAGTCAAGACGCTAGAAAAAGCATGTTGGGGCACAGTTCTATGGTTAGTTTAACCAATGCAGCTCCTTAATCTGCTGTACAAATTTTCCAGGGAAATAATAGGAGCCCAAGTGGAATGGCTGCATGGTTTCCAGCCTTGGAAAAGATTTACGAGGCAGAGAAGCAGAAGCAAAGAGGGAAAAGAGAGAATCAGGCAAAATAAACCCATTGACTTCTTGGAGGGAACCAGCCCAATACTGATGACAGGAGACCACTTTGGGATTATTTAATTTTTGTTTTGTTTTTTTGTTTTTTGCCTTTGCTGCTGGCCATGGTCAAAATTGAATTTCCAAACTGTTTAATAGGAAGGAAATACATAGTTAAAATTAGAATCTATTAAATGAAATTAAAATAAGATATTGCTTGCTTGTTAGATAGTAAACCTTATCTGACACATTGTATCAAATACAGTCTGTCCTATGGCTTGTGGGCTTTAGGGAGTGAAAACATACATGTAAGTAAAATATCAGTTTAGGTCAAGAGCTTTTTATCCTGATGTTCTGAGTTGGGGGGACAGGGGGACAGGCATGGGCTGAGCTAATGGAGGACTTCGGGCTTTGGAGATATTGATCTACAACAGTGCCTAAACAAGCCTACACTGAACATCAACATACCACTCATGCCTTGTGTTAGGTTTCTGTTTTAATTGCGCATCTAAGTTAAGTACAGGTCTTTCTTGATGTTCCAAGGCTTTTCCATGTGTACTTTTATGTCATTACTACTCACTCCTTTAATTAAAAAAAAAGAAGCTTTATTGAGGTACTATTGACATATTATATACTGCACATATTTAAAGGTACAATTTGATAAAATTTCTCACATGTATACATTCATGAACTCATCACGGCAATTAAGATAATGAACATACCTAATACTTCTGACACTTTATAGTCCTTCCTTTATACCCCTCTCCACCCATCTTCCATCCCACCGGCTTCTTTTTCCCTAGGCAACCATTGATCTTGATCTGCTTTTAGTCATGATATATTAGTTTTCATTTTCTAAAATTTTCTATAAACTCTATAAAATGCATTTTCTAGTTTGCATTTTCTACAATTTTCTATAAATGTGGCCAGGCAATATTTAACTCTTTTTTTGGTCTGGTTTCTTTCACTTAGTATAATGATTTTTAGATGCATCTATTTTGTTGTGTGCTCAAAGACTCATAAGTTTTATTGCTGAGTAGTGTTTTGTTTTGTGTCTATACCAAAATATGTTTATACAATAACCTGTTAATGGACATTAGGGTTGTCTATAATTTTTACTGATTAAAAATGAAAAATGTTTCAAAGGAAAAAGAACTGCACTGGGAAATATTAAATTAACAAGGATCACTTTAATCAGGGGCTTCTATGGCTGGGGAGGAAGAATAGCCCATGATTCTGTGGAAACAAGGACAATAAGCCTTTTAAAGGAAATTGGCTGGAGGACAATAAGCCTTTTAAAGGAAGTTGGCTGGAGGAAGAGCATTGAGAGATAGTACTGAGGTTAGTCACAGGGGTGAGCGAGTGATTAACTTAAGTTGCAATTAGGGCCACTTGGTTCTGAATGTTATCCTTTGTAGTATTTACGCCCGCCATTTAGAGTCTGTAAGGAGGGAGACAAAGAACTACCTCAATTAGGATCTCTCAGGCACCTGGAGAATGGTAGGGCTGAGGTGAGAGGGAGGTCAGGGGCCTGGAGTCAGGAAGAGTTACAGAGGTCTTTTAAGCTGCTGTTTTGGTTTGCTAAAGCTGCCAAAATGCAATATACCAGAAATGGGCTGTCTTTTATAAGGGGAAATTAGTAACTTACAATCTACAGTTCTTAGGCCATGAAAATGTGCAACTTAAGGCATCAACAGGATGAAATCTGGACTCTGAAGACTGGCTGCTGGGATCTGGGTCTCCTCTGTCACACGGGAAGGCATATGCCTGGCATCTGCTCTTTGTTCCTGGGTTTCGTTGCTTTCAGCTTCTGTTTCCAGTGGTCTATCCTACAATAGGTTTGCACCCACAGGAATGGATTAAAAGGACATGGCCTTTTCTGAAATACATAACACCTTCAAACCACCACAAATGACCTAGGGTAGAATGACTGCATTTTATGGCAGGTATATTTTTCACATTTTAAGAAACTTCAAATCTGTTTTCCAAAAATATTGTTATAATTTACATCCCTAACAGCTGAGTCTGAGAATTTCTGTTCTTCTCCATCTTTACCAACACTTGATATGGGTAATCTTTTTAATATCAGTCATTATAATAGGTATGTAGAGATATCTCATTATGCATTTCCCTAATGAATAATGATGTTACAGAGCTTTTCATGTGGTAATTTGCCATTGATATATTTTCTTTGGTAAAAATGTTTCTTCCTTTTGGCTATTTTTTCTTGTTTGTTGTTGTATGTTCTTATTTTTGAGTTTTGGAGTTCTGTATATATACTGGCTTTATGCCATCTTTTCCTCTTTAATCACCTTTCTTAGGATGCTTCGTCGACATAACAAGGCATTAAAAAATAGCTTCTTTCTACCATATTCTTTTAGGCCTTTAGTATATTTGAATGAATTCTTGTCTGGTTTCACTGAATTTATATTTTAATACAATTTTAAAATTGTGGGTTTTCCTTATTTTCAAGAAGTATTTTGCTCTCTGCCTTTCCAATAGTGTATGGTACACCATATAAAAATTAAGCCTCATCCTCATTAGCAAAAGCCAGCAATAATAATTTTAATCTGTGCTTTTTTTCAAGAATTATCTAATTCATTCCTATTAGGCTGGGTATTATTTTTTCCATTTTTTTCCCTAAAATTTTCAGATGGTAGAGCTGGCATTTGAACCAAGCCCTGAATTGCTCCCAGCCTGAGCTTTTGTCCATTGCTATCTATTGCCTTCTGATGCTGAGCAAATATTGGCAAACATTTACTGATTAAAAGTATATTAAAAAATAGAAACTGAAGGGGAAAAATAATGAAAATGGTAAGAAGGTTCATTTTCTCCACATCAATTTGCTGCAGATCACAGTTCAATTCTTTTCTAAGATCTTGCCCCCAAAAGAATTAGTCACCATTGCCATATCTGACTTCATTCCATCTCATGCTACCTGCTGGCTCACATCAGAGGTATATGAAAACCTAAGTTTGTCCTACTAGTCCTGAACAAGATTAAGTGTTCATACATAGCTCCAGGACCAATTAATCAATTAATCACGTTACAAAAGCCCTAGTGTCCCTATCCATGTTTATAGAGCATCACATGCTGACGGAACTGCTGTTCCATCATATACATTATTCATAATGCATGGCAGTAAAACTGAATAATTAATACCTCAATATCACTGATAATCCACCCTATCCTTCCACATGCCAATATACCATTTGGAAATTATTTTGATGCATGGCCTAAGTGCGTTATCACACTGTGCAAGAATTCTGCTTCCTGAAAGATATATGCATGTACTATAAATCTGAAACAGACCTATTGTGTCTTATAACTCAGCAATTATTTCTTCCAAGACCCCATAAGTTAAAAGGAGAACATTTGTGTATATACTTTTATGAAAATTGGAGAGGTGGTACAACTCTATTATACTATTCATTTTAAAGGAATGGTGGTTGAATGTAATACAACAGATTAATATATATATATATGCAGAAATTTACTCTCTTGACAATGCAGTTTGAAAGCTAATTTTTTTTTTCAGAATTAGAATGGCAAGACATTATGGAAAGGGATTTTTCAGTAAGGGGTAGAACTCCCAGTCCCTACGAGACTCTCTAAACCTGAGATTATCTTTTTAAAAAAAGGAGGGGAGATCTAGGGCTCTTTTTCCTTTGTTAAGCAGGTAATTGTAACATATAACTTTTTATCATATAAAAACCTAAAGTTTAAGCTAAAAGAGATTGCTTCCTCCCTTTTAGCCAGTATCATCCTTTAATTTTCATTAATATTTCCATCACAATAATTAATATTCATTTAATAACTAAAAAACATCTGTGCCACTCTAGCGAGAGCTATAATCACTACAAAATATATAGTTTTGATCTAGAATCAGATAAGTTACTTTGTAACTGTGTGGTCACAATTAACCACAGGAATGATATGAATCATATGTTTACTGAATTCCAATTGTGCATAAGAAACAATCTGGCATGCTTAACATTTTCATATCTAGTAGGGATTACATTTGAAATTAAAAAAGACAGAAAAAAACCCAATGGAATAGAGAGTGGCTGGAAATGGAATCTTAAAATAGCATCCTTGTCAAAGTGACTTCAAATTAGGGTGACAGACAAGAAATGTAAAAATAGACATATGGAAATAGCCAAGTTGATTAAAAATGGGTTTCTGAATTATTGCCATTTGGAGGTTAATCTCAGATTCTGATTCTGTTCTGACACATTAGGAAATGTGTCATATTTGCACCCCCGGCCATTTAGATATCCTTTATTTATGGTACCCAGGTTTCACAGGGAGGCACTTTTAATCCTCCAGGGAACCCCAAAGCCTGATGCATAAAGACCTAAATCAACTCTTAGTAGAAATTCACTCCCTACATGACCAAGACATGATTATTTCCACTGTATGTACAGAACTCTCTGCATTGTGGAAGTCATTGTTGCTCACTCTCCCTGAAGTTGTAGAATGTATTTTCTTTTCCATTAACGAGAGGACATTTCAATACAGTGGGTGTTCCTTTAGTCACTGACTTGGCATTGCCACTAACTTTAGCACTTTGAAATGGTTACAGTCCAGTTTTAGATCTCAAACTTCTCACCATTGCTGACAGTAATGGTTTTCAAACAATACAACTGTAAGAGAGATCCTGCGAGCTACCAGGGAAAGGAAGTTCTATTGAAAGGGAAGGATCTTCTGTGACTGCAAAGCCTCCTTTATGCATCGGCTGAACCCCAGATGGGCCTTTCCTATTGACAAGCTAAAGGTATTTTTGCTAACAGGGTAGTCAAGTAATAAAATCTCATTTCCTTCAAATTGAAGTGAATTGCTAGAGCTACTTCTTGAAAGAATGATCTCTTTAGAAGATTCATCTATGTTCTTCCTCCAGCTGTGCTCAGTTAGCAGAACTACCAGCCATTCCTGGCCCCACGGAGCATGATCTCTTAGGGTAGGAAAAGGGAAAACAGGTTCCAAAATGGTAATGCAATCTTCATCCTTATCACATCATTAAATAGCTGTTAGTACTCTCATGGTAATTCAGCTCCATCATTGCCCCAATAATGCAGATCTTTGCAAAGATTTAAATGGATACACGTATACATTTAACATTTTGCGTTTAGCATATGTGCAAAAATATGAAGTGTCAAAGCCCTAAGTGATTCCTCATAGCACTTTAAATGCATTTACCTAATATTTTACTATGTTATAGTCTAACGGATAATGTGTATAGGTTGACATTTCTTCCTGCTATTTTGTACAGGATGGCTGAAAGGTTTAAAAAGTGAGTTAAGCATTTCAGCATTCCTTGATCCCAAACATGAAACAATGTTTAGAATTTTATTCACATTTTTCCATTGTATGAATACACATTCTCAGTATTAACTATGGTTTTCCTTTATCATCCAAGGGACAGTACCTGTATTTCTCTTTAGAAGAACACACACACACACACACACACACACACCTATGTTACAAAAATAGCTAGTATCTCATTCATAAACTCACCCAAATAACACTATGTATATTTAATCTTTGTCCATTTGTCCTTTATAATTTTGCAATGAATGGATATGTTTTGATGAGTTTGAATATGTTTTCTATATTTCAATTGCCTCCTAGATATCAGAGAAGAGATGCACATACTCTCAGACAACTAGAACTGGGGTAAACCTATTTCATTAAAATTTTCTGGAAAAGTTTAAAATAAATCACAGAGAAAATGATGGAGAATCAATCAATGCTGATGTGCGTGAGGCATTTTGATATGTTCTACCCAGAACCTGGACCATGATTCTTTCTAAGTGCTGGTACACAGAATAGAATTTTAGGATTATTCATGATTACCATTATGGATTTTAAAAGTGTGCTCTTTCCTCTTATTTTACTATGTTAAAGAGTAGGTACCTTCTCCAAATTCTAGTTACATAACTTTTCCATTCCTGGTTTTGGCTGTGCCTTTATTAGTCACCAAATATTTTAGTTTAGTTTGTGAAATATCACAGTGATTTCACCTTTTTTTTTTTTTTTGGTGTTGAGTCAATCTTTAAACTATTCAAACAAATGAGATAAAAATGAACTGATTAATAGGTGCCACAGAAGTTCTAAACCAGAAAATTAAAGCTTGGATTAAAAAAAAGAAGAAGAAGCATCTATCATTACAATCCTGCTAAGTTCCATTTTAAGTTTAAAATTCTAAGGTGGGCAAGGATAACCAGCAATGAAATTTAAATAGAAGCTAATATGCAGTAAATTTATTTGACATAATCACTGTGCTTCTATAGGGAAGGTCACATGAAGGTGGAAATGAAAGTTTAAAGTTTGGATGAGGGAATAGTAGTGTCAAAAAGGGATCCAGGGCTCCTGAGGGAAGTTTTTCATCAGACTAGAAAGTAAATAAAGAATTTCAGGCTTCCACAAGCCTTCATCTTCCAGAGTTGAAGTGAGGCTTATGATTGCGAGTGCCCTATGTGTTTGATCTTGAGCTCTCCTGACATGGTTTTTGAGACAAATTATCAGTAAAGTGGTATGGTCAGGAGAAAAGCATCAAGAGAACAGGGAAGGCTAATTTAATTGCCTTTGTTCCTCAGTGACATAACTTAAATTGAGCTTGCATTTCTGAGAGCACAGGGATATTTGCATGCTTGGACTTTCATAAATGGAAAATGAACTCAAGGCCCTTGGCCTACCCATAATGTATCACTTTCTGTTTGAAGGACAAAATATACAACAGGGATTCAAGAGAATCTGAAAAATCTTCTCTCCCACATTTTCTCTTGATTTTTTTTTTTTGGAGTCTTAGTTTAAATTTAAAATACTAAGTAATAAAGTCAATGCAATACAATATGATATTAACAACAAAAATAGAAAGCCAAAATATATACCCTAAATATATCTTCTTAAGAAAGAGAACTAACTCATGAATATATGTTAGGAAATCAGTTTACTCTTTGATTAATGTTTCCATTCATATATGAAATAAAGACAAATTAAATATCTTTTTAAACAGGTTTGATTACAGATAAATTGTGCCACCAAAATGTTATGTAGAAAACAGTAAAAATATGACTGAATTTGTTAAGAATCAGGGAAATACTAGGATAATGATACTATATTCTTCTAGGAAAATAACGGAAAATTGGAAATTTTCTAATAATATTCAAAGTTGTACATCTTGGAACTCTTCCCACTAAAAATCTAGGTAGTACTGTGATTTTCTGGATGTAAAACTTAAACATCAAAATCATCATTCTAATGCTTTGGTTCTAAATCCTATGGTAAATTTAGATTTTATTTGAGTTGAATTCTTAGGCATTCCCTAAAGTATCCTGTTGCTTGTCTCCTATCTATGATCATTGTTTGAGATTATATTGATGTTCAGTCATAACTAAGTAATGAAAAGTTAATAAAGCTATTAGAAATATAATGAAGACAATAACTTTGCTAAAGAGGTACATAATTAAGTGTTTGTGAAACAATGAACTATAATTCAATAGCATTTATGAACAATATAAATTAATAAAATTTAAATAAATGAGACCTCATTAAATATGAGGTTTTTCTTTTTTTTTTGCAACTTAAGGAGAATAATAAGAGTGTCTAGCTTTTCTTCTTGAATTGGAATCAATTAAAAGATTCAGGTCTGAGGTAGTTGGAGATCAAAAGAACACTGCTAAACTCATAAAGCCTACACTGAAGAATATGACTTTCAACCTGTTTATTTTGTGGGCTTAATTATATTATACCCCAAGCTCAAACCTGCCCACCCAGCTTCCAGCATTATTGGGAACTTGCAGAGCTACTCCAAGTCCTGCCCCCAGTAAGCTTTAAGGAAGGAGATTCAGAGAGTCTGTACCTTCTCCTGGCAAATATATGAAAGAATGAGAGAAAGGGGGTGGGGTGCTGAGTCACACTTGTTCTTGTTCATTTCCTTCTCTGTATCTCACTCACCAGGAAAGTCAGTCCTTCTCAGAAAGGAACATTGAGTATGAGGCCAGAGACTAAAATGTATTAGTTGCCAAGGCTGTTGTAAGAAAGTACCACAGACAACTAGTTGGTTTAAACAACAGTAATTGTCTCAGAGTTTTGGAGGTTAGAAATCCAAAATCAAAGTGTGGGCAGGATGATGCCTTCTCTGAAGTCTGTAGCGTTCTGGTGTAGCTTACCAGCAGTCCATATCTCAATTTCAATATCCATTTCATGATCATCTGTCTCCTCCTGTCTCCTCCTGTGTCCAAATTTTCTCAGCTGATAAGGACTTCAGTTTTATTGGATTAAGGTACAGGTTGATTCAGTTTGATCTCATCTTAATTTATAAGATCTTTTAATAATCTATTCACAAATGAGTTCACACACAGAGTACTAGGGTTTAGGGTATGAACACGTTTTTGTGGGAAACATATTCAATCCATAGCAGAATTGCTAATAATATTAGTTAGAGGGAATTTTAAAAACAACAACCTCTTGAGATTTACAAATGTATGCATGTTGGGGATACGATAGATAAATTGCCCAAATAGTTTCAGTTTGACCATGTGGTCCCAGCTTGACTGTTTGAGTTAATAGTGATAAGATAAAAGCTACTTCATATTAACATCTTTGTGAACATTTTTTTAAACTTTATTACAAAAAAGAGACTAACAATTGATGAATATTTTATCCATTGCTTTTAAATGCTTGTCATCTAATTATATAAATCTAGATGTTCAATATAGGAGGTAAAAAACGAGTGGAAGGATTGCACTATATAAGATAGATGCCACATTTAAAACCTGCTTTTGTAACCTGTCCTCACGGGTCTTTGCTTGTTTTACATGTTTGATGAACTGAAGAAAGAAGAGACAAAGGAGTTCTGATGATGAGGAGGAAAGCCTATGTTGTTTTTATAAGAATAGCGATAAAACGTCATTTATTTCTCAGGTATAAATTTTGAATACAGATAGCACAGTTTGTTCTGAAAGAAAGGATGCTGGGAGAGGAAATATTTCCTCAATATTTGTGTGTGTGGGGGGGAGAAGATGACTTTCAAACGCGCAACTTTATGAAATGTATAAAACAAAATGCAAAGGTAAAGCATTTAAGGTTTATTAAACTTGTGATTACTACTGTATTGAATAGAAAAAGCACTAAGAAATAGAGAAATCACCTTTTATGTTGTATGTAAAACACTAAAGCTAAACAGAGGTGATATATCCATATTGCTTGGGTAGAATCATTGGGCAAGTGAATGCTTCATGGGCAAAAAATGTGTAAGATAATGAAAATTGACAGCATATTGAAGAGAAGTGAAGTCATCATGTCATAGAGTTTGAGTTGGCAAGAGATTTAAGGGAAAACTGGCTTTTACTGACTTGAATTGTTAATATTGTACAGAGAAGTCAAACATATATTATTAAATTATTTTCATACTTTTGATTGTGTTTCACACATTTCAGGATTTATATTAACTTGGACAAAGATTTAGAAAGATTAGAGTTTATGAGAGATTAGTAATGAGACCAAAGGGCTTTAAATAAATAAGCATATAAATATACAGTCAATCCTCATTATTCATAGATTCTGCATTTGTGAATTCGCCTACTGGCTAAAATTTTTTTGCATCCCCCAAAATTAATGCTAATAGTGCGTGTTCACCCTTTTCTAATTTTTAAAAAAATTTTTATTAATAAAGCCAATCGATATACAATATGAACATTCTTTTTTTCATCACATAGTTGTATATTCATAATCATGGTCATTTCTTAGAACATTTGCACCAATTCAGAAAAAGAAACAAAAGAAAAACAGAAAAAAATTCATACATACCATACCCTTTACCCCTCCTTTTCATTGATCACTAGCATTTCAATCTACTAAATGTATTTTATCATTTGTTCCTCCTATTATTTATTTACTTTTAATCCATATGTTTTACTCATCTGTCCATAAAGTAGAGAAAAGAAGCATCAGACACAAGGTTTTCACAATCACACAATAACACTGTGAAAGCTATAGTATTATACAATCATCTTCAAGAAATATGACTACTGGAACACAGCTCTACATTTTCAGGCAGTTCCTTCCAGCCTCTCTGTTATGACTTAAATAAATACGTGATATCTATTTAATGTGTAAGAATAACCTCCAGGATAACCTCTTGACTCTGTCTGGAATCTCTCGGCCATTGACACTTTATTTTGTCTCATTTCTCTCTTTTCCTTTTCAGTCGAGAAAATTTTCTTAATCCCTTGATGCTGAGTCCCAATTTATTCTAGGATTTCTGTCCCAGGTTTCCAGGAAGGTCCACACCCCTGGGAGTCATGTCTCATGTAGACAGGGGGAGGGCAGTGAGTTTGCCTTGTGTTGGCTGAGAGAGAGAGGCCACATCTGAGCAACAAAAGTGTTTCTCTTGGGGGTGACTCTTAGGCCTAATTTTAAGTAGGCTTAGCCTATCCTTTGTGGGGTTAAGTTTCATATGAACAAACCCCAATATTGGGGGCTCAGCCTATTGCTTTGGTTGTTCCCACTGCTTGTGAGAATATCAAGAATTCTCCACTTGGGAATGTTGAATTTTCCCCCTTTCTCACCATTCCTCCAAGGGGACTTTGCATATTCCTTCTTAATCACTGTTCAACTCCTTCTGGGATTTATCGAGGCATCACTCTGGACAAACCTACAAAATCTCATGCTCTACTCAAGGTTCCATGTACTTATGGTGTTAAATTAAGCTGTCCAAATAAGTTGTATTAGGAAATGCCCTAGTCAAAATATAAATTTTGTACCAAATAACCATTTTTTTTGTTTTAGTCTCACACGTAAGTTGAAGTTTTAAAATATTAATTGCCATTTATTTTCAACACTCTGCACTATTAACATTCCTTTGTTTTTCCTCATGCAAAACATTTTTAAATTTGCACATTTAGTCACTATCATTTACATGCTAGGCATTCCTAGATTATACCATCTCAGTCTTTATCATATATCTTTCCTTCTGATTTCATTTGTGCCCCCAGGCCTCCTCCCTCTATCATTTTCACATTCAGCTTCATTCAGTATTCTAACATTATTGCATTACTGTTAGGCAGTATTGTGCTATCCTGAATTTTTACAATCAGTCCCATTGCACAATTTGTATCCCTTCAGTTCCAATTACCCAATATCCACCTTATTTCTATCTCCTGATGACCTCTGTTCTTAACTGAAATTATCAAAGTTCATTCATTAACATTAGTTCATATCAATCAAACCATACAGTATTTGCCCTTTTGTTTCTGGCTAATCTCACTCAGCATAATGTCCTTAAATTCCATCCATGTTGTTACATACTCCATAACTCAATTCTGTCTTACAGCTGCATAATATTCCATTGTATGCATATAACACAGCTTGTTTAGCCACTTGCTTTTTCAGCCATTTTTGACATACACGTAGAAGCAAAGATAAGAGCTGTCTGTTGTGTGTCTTCCTAGGTGAGATCTAACAAGGCAAGGCTCTGTCTTCTTGTTTCATACTGTAAATGTGGCCTTTTCACAAAAGAATTTAGTACTATATTTTTCATTTTTCTGTACTTTTTAGTGATGATTTCATGTTTAAAATGGCCCCAAAGCATAGTACTGAAGTGTATTCAAGTGTCCCTATAGGATGAGAATGCTGTGCCATAACTTATGGAGAAAATGAACATATTAAATAAGCTTCATTCTGGCATCAGTTTTGGTGCTATGGCAATGAGTTAAATGTTAACTAATAACAATATTTAAACACCTTTTTAAACCATATATAAAACAAGGTTATATACTGATCAGTTGAAGAAAATGTTGTGACCAGTGGCTTACAGGGAACTAATTCCATATTTGCCCTAGGAGCTATGCTTCAGTATTCACTTGTTCAATGTTCACAGTGATTTACAGAGCATAATTACTGAAAATAGTGCATATATAACTATATGTATATAGAATGGCTCTATAGAATAAATACAGATTATGTATAGTGATAGGTTAGGAATATCTGCTTTATTTTGGAAACAAAGTAGTAGAACCTGATCTCCAAAATTAAATGACATTTTCTTCTCAGTATTTATCAAGATGAGATGGTATTTTGTCCTCTAACTTCCATTCCTTTGTTTTAGACCTTGTGCTGGTTTGTAAGGAATTATTTACCCCAGAAAAGCCATGTTTCAATCTTAATCCATCTTGTGAACGCAGCTGTTTGTTTTAATCCCTATTTGGTACTATAGGTTAGGAATTTGGTTAGATTATCTCCATGGAGATATGAATCACCCTATTGTATTAGCATTTGATTAGATGGAGTTATAACTCTAACCATTCCAGGTGGGTCTTGATTAGTTTACTGGAATCCTTTAAAAGAAGAAACATTTTGGAGAGAGAGAGAGAGAACGATGAGAGAGCCATAAGAACCATGAGAGCGCATGTAGACAGAGATGTTTGGAGATAAAGAAGGAATATGCCCCCAGGGGAGCTTCATGAAGCAAGAGGCCTGGAGAGAAAACTAGCAGACATCACCCTGTTTGCCATGTGCCTTTCCATTTGAGAAAGAAACAAACCCTAAACTTCACTGCCCTTTCTTGAGTGAAGGTAACGTCTTGTTGGTGCCTTAATTTAGACATTTTAATAGACTTTTTTTAATTGGGACATTTTCATGGCCTTAGAACTGTAAAGTGGAAACTTAATAAATTCCCCCTTTTAAAATCCATTTTCCATTTCTGGTGTATCATATTTCAGCAGCTAGCAAACTAGAACAGACCTCAATTTAATAATCTTGGCACGGAAAAGAAGTGCTCCTTATGGGGATGCCCCAGAGACTCCAGCTTTTTTTGCATATGCATATTTATTCTGCTATACTCCCATAGCTATCTACCGTATTCATCAACTCATATATACAAATATGAACAAACACATATTTTTCATATATTAAGAAACACTTCAAAGCTTGAAAGACTTTATATTTTTTTATCATTTTTATTGGGAAAGGATCACATATTACCTTTCTTTTCCTGATAAGTGAAAAAGAATCAATGTATAATGTAATATTAAAGTCAAAATTAATGAGGCAGAGTAGTATGCAATTATTTCCTGTTTTGCCTGATTTGATCCTGTGTAATAATGCAAGAGCTTAAGTTAGCAGGCATGGTAAAACTGACTGTAATTTTTTATAAGTATTTTTCATTCTTAATATTTTAAAGATTAAGAACTATTTTTAAAATGCTTATCTATTTGACTTCCTAAATCTTGATAGAAGATTTGTGATGAATAAAATTATAAATTATTGTCTTTATTTTTAAAGAAGATTATAACTGCCTGTTACAATTTTGACTTGCAATCATTCTAATTGTTTAAAAACTTGTAAATCTCTAGCTGTGTGTGTTTAGTTTTGGGACTTCTTGTTTACATATTTCTTTAGTGTCTCCCATCCTTAGCTCCCAGTTATAATTATAACTGAAAAGCAAAACTAAATCAAGTAGAACTCCTATCTTGTGTACCCTTTCTGAATGCCCAACTACTAGAGAGGAAATGCTGTTCTTTCAATTACTTGAGGCTACTCTACTCCTGACCCTTGCTCCAAGGTCCTTTACTTAGCTTATTAACATCAGTCCAGTCCTGTTGTGTATTGATTTTTTAGGCAGCTCAACTTCATCCAGCATTAGTTTCCAATAGTACCATATCCAACTGTAAAAACAGTTTGAGATGAGCCTAAAATGCCATTGAAATCTCTAGGGCAATTTCCAGAGGTGACAGGCCATTACCTTCCTATATCCTTACTTGAAATGGCACAAAAATAATATGATCGCTTCTAAAAGTAAGGGAAGTGCCCAAGGAATTATCTACATTTTGGAATCTTACATAATATAAACATTCTGCAGCAAAGGATTTAATGCAAAATGATTGAAATCTAGAGACACATGTTCAAACCCGAGGCTATTCCAGATCTTTACATGATTCCTGGCATATATTTAAATTCTTTCAGGCTAAGTTGTTTTGTTTATAAATATAAGGGAGGTGGCCTAAATAAAAACAGCTGTTATTTATTTAGTACTTACTATTTGGAGACTTTTCTGAGTTATTTGTATGCATCATATCTTTTAATCCTAACAATACTTTCATGAGAAATGTGTTAATATTATTCCATTTTACATGAAAGGAAACCAAGTATTACAGAGGCTAAAATATTCTTTTGGCACTTATCTAGTAAATTGCAGAGCCAGAATACAAACACAGAATTGTCTGTCTTCAAAGGCTAAGGTTCTATATCATGTTAACATTCCATGATGTTACATTCCATGTTAACATTCTATGATTATAGATGCTACATTCTGATGCTAACATTCTGTGATTCTTCTTGGTTAATTTAGTGGTATGTGTTGTCAATGGAATCAATAAATGTCCTTGGCACATGGAGTGACCTAGAAACTCTTACAGAACTTATGATATTTCACAATGGAGAATATACTTTTTATTTACATTATAGGCTATACTTATTTTTATCTCTATCTTTTAGATTGGAAACCTACTAGAATCATATTTCTGGAATTAATATGGCGCAGGATTAGTATATCACAATGCCTGAATATAATTATGGGATGATTGAAAAAAGGCAAGGAAATCATCCTTGATTAAATTTGTAAATGGCTGCCCAGAGAATCATTATGATTAATGAGGATTTGTTGCTCAGACAGTAAATAACACTAGTGACAACATTTTTTCAGAGAACAGAAGGTCAAATCTGTTGCAAAGTAAGTGCCAATACTTCCTCTCAAAAACACAGCAGAAGAGACAGAGGTAATAAATGATATTTCATTTGTTATGACCCTCCTATATGAGTAAGAGTAGAGGGAAATAATTTAACTCTTTCAGTAAGGCTGAAATACTACATATTTCTAGAAAATGCAATAATAGTCTCTAATTCTCAACAAGAGCTTTCTGGATAAAGGAAGTTATCTAGATAAGTGAAGTTCATACAATCATACCTGCCATTTCAGGGATGTAGAAGAGAAGTGTTTGGAATTTCATGTAATAATATTTTAACTTATCTTGTAATAATAGTGACTACAATAAAAATCCTCATGATATAAATGGCAGCATTTTAGAAAAATGACATGTATTTTGCAATTAGCACTACTGAGCACATCGGGTGTTAAAAAACATAAATTACAATCCTGTTCTTCAGAAACAACCCCAAACTCCAAGGTGAAGATTAAAAATTCCACCTTCAGCTTTCCTATGGCATATAAATTAAAATCTAGGCAACATGTCATTCTAATTGAGACCATGGATATCACCACTTTAGAATATAGTGGTGTCAGCACATATTAAGAACAATTTATGAAACCAGAGCCCCATTGGTCAGATGTTATTCATATATACTGCTGTTTCCATTTTAATTAATATAAGTTCTTTTCTAAATAGGCATCTGTTATATGAAATAAATTATTTTTCTATTTAGCTGGAAATATCTGGCCCTTATTGGTCTCATTACATAGCTTTAATAACCATTTGACATTTAGTATTTCCTAGCTAACAATGACATACAATGATTCATATCTCTGGAACGAATTGTAAAATCCTAGAGGGCAGTCATCATGTTCTACATTCATTTTTAAAACTGATTAATTAATCTGACACAAAGTTAGAATGTAGTAGGCTTAGTAAACACCAGATTGACAAACTGAAGTTCCCACTGAATATGTAGAGCAGTAGACATTTATGTGCAGTTGATTTTTTTGGTGAATTTAAAATAAAATAAAATATGTAAAACATACAACACAATGCCTGTAATAAAATATGTGATTCCATATATACAGTTTTATTTTACTTCTGCCCTGAATTTTATGGTCTTGAAAACATGCTTTTACGTTTGTATGGAAAACATTCACATGCAATTCTTTCTAGGGAAGAGGTTTATTTTCATATGGATACATCATATCCACCAGGATTGTATAGTTAAGGTAGAACACATAATGGAACTTGTATATACTCAATTCTAATGAAAACCTCATAAGCAGGCCGAGAAAGTGAGAAAGAAGAACAGTCTCCACATATTTTGTTGGCAAAAGAAGATCACGATGAATTGCTTTCTTGAGAGATAATGTAACACAGGTCCAAATTCAGAAAAACAACAACAACAATAAGAAGAATGCTGGCTTCTCGCTTTGTGTTTTACGAAAAAAAAAAAAAGTTCAAATTTTGTTTGGTTAATTGGATTGAATTTTCTCATCTTTCAAAAACAGCAACAGATTAAAAGAAAGTGCTCTGCAGGGGAAAAACATGCTTCAGAGAAGAAAAGCAGAAAAGGGGAAGAGGCATTATTCACACAGTTATATGATTATTTTCCTTATGACTTGCTTCCTTTTAGAGTCCATCAGCAGCTTTTTGAACTCACTTTGTTGGCCACAACACTCAGTAGATTATTAAATAATCAAATCAGTCTTTAGTACACAAAATTAGAATATACCTGCCTGTAAGGAAACAAACAAATAACAAACATACACAAGGAGGTCAGTAATGATTGAAAATTAATTCCATTTCTTAGTATGCCATATGTGCAATAACTCAGAATAAATAATATATTATACTGTTAAGTCCATAGCCTTAGAAACTAAAACCCTGGTTGGTGCTTGACTTACAAGAGCAAAACAAGCTTACAGGGCATGGGTCTGCGTTGTTTGGCAAGTAGTCAATAAAACTGTACCTTATGACTTTCTCTCCTAAAGGTTCTAATCAAAACAATTTATTTCAGGCATGTAAACCCTACTTTTCAGACTGTAGCTATTGTCAGCATATGCAGTAACATCAGCAAAAGCTGATGTAATTTTTGAATTGAGAGTCCCAGAGCTCCCCCATCTGTCTCAGTAATGGTTGGATTTCGTACTAGATCGATACAGCATGCCAACTATCATACAATGATTTCTCCCCTAACCTTTCTAATAGCAATTTCCCTTCATTTGATCTCACCCAGCCTAACTAATATCCAAGAATAGTGTGCAAATAATCTGGAGATCATAGAGTTTAGAGGGTATTAGCCATCAGTTCACTAACTAATTACTGGAGGCAAGGATTCAGACATGCTAGGCCATTTGAAATCTTAACTTCAGTCACCAAAAGAGATTTCTTTTCATACTAGAAGCTAAGTTGCATGCTTCTGTGAGCAAAGGAAAGTGGACAGAGATGAGAAAAAGATCTGTAAACAAAGCCACCGTTTATTTTTGTGGGAGGGTTATCTGGCAACGCAGTTGGTTCTCTGAATATATTTCTCTCTCATCAGTGGTGGGATAGGAGAATTGACTGTGATGTGTTTGTCTTAGTAAAAGGTATAACTAGATCCTGGGGGGAGACAATGTGTTTTGCTTTGTTTCTGCTCCAGTTCTCTACTGAGAAATAAAACCGAGAGGATTCAATTCTTTTCCTTGCAATGGACTTGTAGCTGCCACGACTGACTGCTCTTAGCACAACGCGCTGATTGTTGTGTATCACTGCCCCTTAGTGGTTGGCCAATAGCAAACATTTTAAATACCTACTAGACGTCACAGGTTTACAGGTAAATGGAGCATGCAGTCCCTTCTTACAGCAGGCAAGACACTTAATATGATGTCTGCCCTTCCTAAAATGAAACCTTGTTTTTCTATGTCAGTATAAGAGGCAAGTACTCTAGAGTCAGCTAGATTTAGGATTATATCTCCCTTTTCTCATTCCCTGTATGACCTTGGGAATGTCATTTAACCCTTCTCAGCATCTTTATTTTCTCCATCCAAATTAGCATTAACATCTACCTCCCTGAACCAATATGGAGGGTTAATTGAATAATGCAGGAGAACAAATAGAAAAGTGTCTGATATTGAATGTACTGTTGTGATTATTGTTATTATTTTGATAAACATTTATGAAGTATGTGATCCTCCCCTTATTCCCTAAGAAAAACAATTGAAAGAATCTCATGCAAACATCAGTATAGTCTCTATGGAATTAAAAAATAGCGTATCTACATAGGTACCCTCGGTAATGATATAACACATGGTTCCTGTTTTTGTTTTACCAAATGACACATCAATTTAGTTGGTGTGGTTTGTGAATTTGATTATGGTAATGTGAGGCATGATTTAATAGATTTTATTTTTCAGAGCAATTTTGGATTTACAGAAAAAATGTACAGAAAATACAGAGAGTTCTCATATGTAGTCTTGTCCACATTCCTGCATACATTGTCCCCTAATATTATCTTCCTGCATTAATGTGGTGCAAAGAAAAAAAACAACACATTAGTGTGGCTACAATTGATGAAACAATATGGATATATGATTAATAACTAAAGTCTATAATTTATAATAAGGCTTACCATTTGTTTTGTACAGTTCCATGGGTTTTGAAAAATGCATAATATTAGGTATTTACTGTTACGTTATCACCTATAGTAGTTTCAGTACTCTAAAAATGTCCTGAATTCTTTGCCCAGAATATTTCACTGGCCTGCTCCACCTATTCATCCCTCCCTCTAACTCCCTGAACACCTGACAGCCATGGATATTTTTTTACTGGCTCTAGTTTTGCTTATCTAAAATGTATACTTTTCAGACTGGCTTCTTTCACTTAAAATGTATTTAAAGTTCTCCCATGTCTTTTCATGGCTTGATAGTTCATTTCTCTTTATTGCTGAATAATATTTCATTATATGGATGTACCACAGTTTGCTTATCCATGCACATATGGAAGGATAGCTTGGTTGACTGAAGTGTCTGGAATTTATGAATGAAGCTGCTATCAATACTTGTGTGCAGGTTTTGGTGTGGACATCAGTTTTCAACTCATTTGGGTGAACACATAGGAGCACTATTTCTGGATCATATGCTAAGCCTATGATTAACTTTGTAAGAAACTGCCAAACTATCTTCCAAAATGACTGTACCATTCTGCAATTCCACTAGTCATGAGTGATAGTTTCTATTGCTCAACATCCTCACCAGCATTTGGTGCCATCAGTGTTTGAAATATGATTTTAATTCAACACCTCACATGTTAACAGGAAGCCTATGTATTAAAGGTACTCTTCTGTATAATGGGTATGCAAAGGAAAAATTAAACAATATTTCTTACCTCAAGGAGTTTCTAAGTCAATGGATTAGACAAAAATGTAAATTTAGCTAGATAGAAATTAAACTCTGCTAAATGAGAGATCAATATCAAGTGCTATGGAATCATAGAGGAAAAATAAAGTCATTGGCAGCCTCAGGGTAGTTTTCATAGAGAAGGTGATATTTTCAGTAATGCTTAAAGCAATATATTTGAAGTTTGATAAAGAAGGAGGAAATTTTCCAGGCAGGGAAAATAGCAAAGGTAAGCACTTGAAGAAATGTATGATATGAGTATTCAAAAGTAATGAAAAAATTAAGTGCAACTAAAGGATGAGCCAGGGTTAGGAATAATAATGATAAAAGTGAACAAGAAGATGAATTTTGAAACACTTTAAATACAATGCTAAAGTTTTCCATTCTATGTTCTATTGACAGAAAAGAATTATGGAAGGAAATATTTTTCATTTTAGGAAATTTTCTTTATTTTTGTTTAAGAAGGCAATGTTAAAAATATGTTACCCCAATAGCATTTTCTAACTAAAGCTAAATACTTTATACTCATTTTCAAGGTTATGCATCACTTTATACAATGCCCACTCACTTTCCCTTTAAAATCTTGGCATTTTTGTTGCTAACTCTTACCATTCCAATCAACCACTTAATTTTCCATTTTTCCACCATTTGAGTCTCCCACTGTTAACTTTAGCAGGTGTTCTGATTTGAAAATGTTATGTACCCCAGAAAAGCCATGTTCTTTTAATCCAATCTTGTGGGGGCAGATCTATTATTGGAAGGGGTCTTTTGACTTGGTTGTTTCCATGGAAATGTGCCCTCACCCATTCAATGTGGGTTTTAATCCACTCACTGGAGTTTTTTAAGAGGGAGAGATTTTGAAGAAAGCACAGATGCTTGAAGAGGGAGAGTATTCCTGGAGATTCTAAGCTTAGAGATGGAATCCAGAGTATACCCCAGAGAAGCTAAAAGAGGACCCACGTATGCTTAGAGAGAGAAATGCCTGGATATGCTAAGAGAAGACCCTCAGGACACAGAGAAAAAGCCACCGGGATAAGAAGCTGAAAGCAATGAACCAGGAGAAAGGATCAACAGATGCCAGCCAAGTGCCTTCCAAGCTGATTGAGAAGAAAGCTGGTGGCGTTTCTTTAAAGTCCAGGTATCATCATGTTAATGCCTTAATGTGCCCGTTTTCATGGCTTTTGAGTGTAAATTTGTAATCTAATAAATCCCATTTCTTGTATATTGTATTCTGGCAGCTTTAGCAAGCTGGAACAGACTTTGGTCCCAGGGAACTGGGGTGCTGCTGAGTTTGCAAATTCTAAACATGTTGGAAATGACTTTTAAAATGATGAAGGGAATATTCTGGAGGAATTATCATAATTCCTAGAATGCTTTGAAGACACTGTTGATAGAAATATGGACTCCAAAGATACTGCTAATGAGGCCTTAGATAAAAATAAGGAATGTGTTATTGCAAACTGGAAGGAAGGTAACACTTGTTCAAAGTGGCAGAGAATTTGACAAAATTGTGTACTGGTGTTGGATGGAAGGGAGAATTTGAAAGTGATGAGCTGGGATTTCTAGCTGAGGAAATCTCAAAAATAATGTGGAAAATGTAGCCTGGCTTCTTCTTGCAGTTTATAGTAAAAAGCAGGAGGAAAGGCATAAGCTGAGAACTGAACTCTTGGGTACAAAGAAACCGGAAATTGATAGTTAGGAAATTATGAATTTGGGAGAAAATAAGCCTCCAGAGAATAGTGCCCCACACAAGGATTTAAACAAAGATAGAGCCAGTCAGCCATTTCCAAGTCAGGATTGGAAAAGCAGTTATCCAGAAAGGATTTGTGAAAGTTCTATTGTCTGCTTGTCATGATCCTTGTATGCTGCATGGGAAACTGGCAAGTTTGTTGTAAGATCTTTATAAAGAGAACCACTGCCAGCCTTGACTAAAAAGGACAAAAAATAGTTAGATTGAAGGAAAAATAACTTTAAAGGCAGAACCATGGAAGCCAATGTCTGGAGCTCAGACAATTTGGGCCAGGAGAGCAGACACACCATAGAAGGGAGCCTGCCCCATTCATTGGGAAGAATTTTGCTGCCACAGGCCTTGGAGAGGGAGAAGCACATTCCCCTGGGATTGGGTAGCATCTGGACACCACCTCATTGTTCTGAAGGGGTTGAGTATATGCCCCAGAGAGAGCAGAGAGTCTGAGTGCTGCCCTGATACTTGAAGAGGGTGGGGCCTAGCACAAGGTGGTTTCCCCAATAGTTGACTCTGTTGGAATGTTCACCTCACTGCTTGAAGAGAACAGGGCTGCTTTGTAAGCCCTTGGAAAGGGTGGGACTGCCACAATCTCAAGCTCTGAGGACAAAAAACATTCCTATAAATGACACTGAGACCTTGAAATCTAATGAAGTCAGCCCTGAAGATTTTTGGAACTATTTGAGTCTTTTGACCCCTGTTTTCCTTCCAATTTTTCTCTATGTCAATGGGAGCATTTACCCTAATACTTTCTTTCCTTTGTATATTGGAAGCAGATAATTTGTTCTGAGATTTCTCAGGTCAAAAACCAGAGGAGACTTTTGCTTTAGGAGAGACCATGTCTGTAGCTGATTTTAATGAGAACTCTGTACTTTTTTGACCTTGTATTGTATTTGTATTGCTGCTGAAGTTGCTTAAGGCATTTTTGATATTGTAAGGGAATGATTGTATTCATATATGGAAAGAACATGTCTTTTGGGGGTCCAGAGGGTGGGTGCTAGTTTCAAACTGTTATGTATCCCATAAAAGCCAGGTTCTTTTAACCCAATCTTGTGGGGGCAGATCTGTTGTTGGGTGGGACCTTTTGATTAGGTTGATTCCACGGAGCTGTGACCCCACCCATTTAAGGTGGGTCTTAATTTGATTACTGGAGTACTTTATAGAGGGAGACATTTTGAAGAAAGTACAGATGCTTAGAGAAGGAAAGCGCCCCAGGCAATGGTAAACTAAGAGATGAAAACTAGAATTTGCCCCAGAGAAGCTAAGAGATACTGTTTCAGAGAAGTAACAGATGCTTAGAGAGAAATGCCCTGAAGATACCAAGAGAAGGCCCTCAGAATACAGAGAGAAAGGGACTGGAATGAGAAGTTTAAAACAATGGACTAGGAACAAGGACCAGCAGATGTCAACATATGCCTTCCGAGCTGACTGAGGTTTTCCAGATGCCAGTTTTCATCAAAGTCCAGGTGTCATCCTGTTGATGCCTTAATTCAGACATTTTTATGGCCTTAGAACTGTAAATCTGTAACTTAATAAAATCCCTTTGTAAAAGCAAATCCATTTCTGGTTTATCACAACCCAGCAGCCTTAGCACACTGAAACAGCACTATAGAAATACCGTTATCTATTCCTAAATAATTTTATTGTTCCCAGACAATAACTCACAGATTAATCCCATGTAATTTTGTTGATCATCTTATGATTAGTTCATAAGTCACTGGAGCTGAAATATCATAATCATCCAACTTGGATCATTCTCCTTGTGTTGTCACTGAAAAACCTTGTCATCTGGTGATATATTATTCAGAAAATAAAATAAGACAATGTGTATTTTGGGAATTCCATTAAGTGGGTAAGGCAGATCCAATAAAATCAGAATGAAAATCAGTGTCAAATTTAGACCAATAGGTACTTGTGTTCAGAATGTTTGTTTAGTGACTTCTTCAAAGCACCTACTTAAGGCAAGTGTTGGTGCTGGAGCTGATTCTATGTGTTAATCTTGTCTTATACTGAGAAGAGAAGAAACTCAAAATCTAGAAATTAGGGAGTTTAGATAAAAGATAGCAAATATATGCATTCTAATCCAACTTGACCTTTTTTGATTTCCATGACAAATGATAATATTGACTTGCAAAGAATTTTTAAAAAACTACTGCAAAGCACTAATAGAGAAAAAATTGTGTTCAAGGGGGTTTTATGAGGACTCTGCACTCTATGCATGACTTTTATGTAAATTTGCTACTTCTCAAATTAAAAGAATATATGCACATTAACTGTGGTGATTGTTACACAAGGTTCTGTACAGACCCTCTCCCTCATGTGGCTAAGGACCCTATAGAATGAGCTGATAACAATGAAAATACATCCATGTGACTGAGAATGTTAATATAAATGCTGAGGTACTGAATCTATGAGAAACATGGTAGGAATTCTAATACAGAGCTGTGCAGTTTCTATGCAAGAAGAAACGCCTGTGATTAGAGATAAGTTCATGGGGAATAAGAGAATGTGGAGGCAGAATTAGAGACTTTGTACAGGAAAATAGATTAAGGTTGAGAGAAAACTAAGATAAAGAGATTTGGCAAAAATGCTGACATGCTTTTAAATCCCTGAAAATAACTGACACGAGGAAGTGAATAGGTTGTAAGGATAAAACAATGTGTATTAGAGAAAGATAAAAGATCAGATATAGGGACAAAACATTAAATAACTGCCTATGTCCTGAGTTATAAGTTATTAGTATCTAACAATACAAATTAACAAGAAAATGTTCTCAATAATACACAGTGAAAACAATGGCCCAGCAAATTTTAATTTGACAAGCAAGGCAAAATCAGGGTGACCTTGGCTGGCAATATTACACAAACTGAATTCAGGGACTTTTTCTTTAAAAAAAGTATAAATCTCAAGTGAATATTTAAGATGATATTTTTGCCTTATTCAGTTTAAATTTTGCATGAGAAAGGCACTGATTTTACTATTTTACAGCATAATTTGGGAAGGTGGCTTCCAGATCAAGAATAAATCTTCATTGACCACTATGGGGAAAAAAGAGGTGAGCCTCATGAGTTTAGTGGTCTCTCTAGTACCTTAATTGCTGAAACATCATAGATCAACTCACAAGTCAACAAGGAAAGATATCAATCTGGAATTTATCCAAATGGAAATACTTAATGGTTAAGTTGGAGGATGAAAATTGGTGAATAACATAAAATAATAGACAAACTGAAGGAAAACAGGGCCTATACTTGTGACTTTTTTCACAGGGATTCTTTTTTTTCTTTATGCTGCATGGTGGGTTTACATTTCATTCTTATTCCGTGTGAATATCCCTTTATTGCAGTACCCTTTGTTGAATTTTTGTTTGTTGGCTTGCTTGTTTGTTCATTTTGGGAAGTGCATGGGCCAGGAAATGAAACTGGGTCTCTCATAGGGATTCTTGACTCAAGAATTTGAAAAGTGATGAATGGTCACCAAATAATGAAATCAAAAGCTTATTTTAATGTTTGTAAATCATAACATGTAGATTTTATATATATAGATAAATGGATGTTAGATTATAGCTATATAGCATAAAATATAGATCACATGTAAATGTTTGCATTTAGTGTGTATATATCTCTATCTTATAAGATATAATAAGTTATCATTCATAAATATTAATGTTTTCAAACATCTTATTACAATCTATATAAATATAACTTGTAGAATTTAGAATAAATGGTATATCTACAGTTAGCAGTGAATGACCTGCTTTTGCAAGTATCCGCATGATATAATAAAGGTTGTCAGTAAAGATGCTCAGTGGATAATTATTTCCAAAAGCATGTTGAAATATCTGTGTTTTCTTTTCTCTCTTAAACATTCCCAAACATAGAAGATGATTGTATCTAATTGTACAACCAGTTAAGCTATTTTGCTCAAATTACAAATCAATTAATGTCTTCATTAATTAGGGCTAACATGGTTTTTTTAGCATTCAGTCAGTCATTATTTCAACAATTTGAGATTAAATGTTTCATGTATTTTGTATGCTCCTATTCTACTAGATTGTTTTTTTTTTTCCTGGGATAGCCAGAAATAATTTCCACTAGAAAAAGCTTGCATCTCTAAGATCATAAATCCCATGCAGAAAAATGAAGGTTTTGCTCTGTTTGTAAATCCATATAGCTAAACAGAACTGCTATTGTGTTGAGATGACACAATAATCACAATAATCACGAGGCAACACTAGACATCTAGAATAGGGAATCTTTCTGTTCTCAGTGTAGTGAAAATGGGTGAAGTGGTCATAGTATACATTAAAATTTTGAAGCAGTGTTAGTAACCGTTTAAATGCCTTTTTCTTTTCTTTTCTTTTCTTTTTTTTCTTACATGGGCAGGCACTGGGAATCAAACGGGGGTCTCTGGCATGGCAGGCAAGAATTCTGCTACTGAGCCACCATCGAACAACTCTAGTTAGCAATTTTTTATGTAGTAAACAACTTAAAGTGCAGTAATAAATTTAAACAAATACAAAATAAATGCATTTGTTTGGAGAAATACCTTGGAATTCTGAACTCTGAAATTAATATCTCAGATTCTGTCTTTGTTTTGTTTCAGGTGCAACATAAACATTCATATTGTCTGGATTGCATTTTTGGAAGGGTCGAATGTATGTGAACTAACAGTCTGCTAAATTTCTGTAATTCGAATGTGAATTGAGGCAGACTACTGCTGTCAATCACCTAGGTTAATATTCTCCATGTAAAACACTTATGGATTTATACCCTAAACTTCCTAGAATTTACATATCTCTCATTACAATTGTTTTCAGTCAGAGCTTAAATAGGAGCAACTTATATTTACCCCACAAATTTCATTTCGTGAAAAACAACATTTTTAACCAAGCAATGAGAGAAAATGCTTGCATTAAATTTCATATGTAATTGGTATAAAATCAGAATAATATATAGATGTTTTTAAAAAGCCTGTTAAATCCCAACAGTTGAAAAGTATGTCTTGGATATCATGGGCTCTAAAAGAGGCATCTGGTAAAATACACTACGTGAGCATCTCTCTGCCATCCTGATGTTCTCATTCTGAACATATTTCCACTGTGCCTTTATATTTAGCTCATGTTTTTGTTATTACATTACATTGAGTCCTGGAGAAGTTGAGAAAGAATTGAAAAATTGTTTAAAAGGAAGCAGAGCAGATGAGAAAAGTAATTACCATTGAGAAAAGCATATGTCCCTGCACATAAAATAACTCCTTATTAATAACCATATTGATATTTTGGAGACCAAGTAGCAATAGCCAAAGCATTTTACATTTTTACCCAATAGTTTGATACTTCTTTTTGGACATTTTGAATTTTGGGAAACTGAGTGCTGTGAATATACATGCAATATTTTATTTTTTTCCCATTTCAAAATAATGAGAAATTGAATATCAGTTAAGATTTTAGATTAGAAAGTCTGATGTTAATTAAAGAATGACTGACTTTAAATGGATGATTTTGATAGTTCTAAAACTGAAATATCTGTAGCCTCATGGATGCTTTTCCTAGAAATTCTATATTTTGCATACCTAAGTTTCCCAATCATTTCAAGATTGTTCTTACTGGTTCATGTTCAAAGAGAGTGTTGCATTCATTTTATAACTGAAAAGATGGTAGCATTTAATTTAAAGGAGTCTGGCTAGTGTTGAAAGTAAGATCTTGGAACATGGAACTTGGTTTTACATTACAGCCTCCACTCATAAATATGGAGCCCATGAAAATAGCTTCTTTTTTTTTTTACCTAGGAGATTTTATAAATTTGGATAAGACATTCATTAATTCATTAACAGGGAAATCATTTCATCAGAAAAAAGGAGGAGAGATCCTTGGCCATACCCAAGGAAAAGTCTAAGAAAATATACATATAAACTAGTCATCAGAAGTGACTAATTGAACCTCAAGTTACTTTACTTTAAAAAAACATGTTTCAGTGAATTGTAAATTAATTCATATCAGTTATTTTAAACAAAATTCATATATTAAATTTGAAGAGAATTTTTTATTTTAAATGTCAAAGGAATGTAGAAATACATTTTGTGATATTAGTATTCCCTATTATGAAAAACTTTCTATAGATGGCTGTACTATTCAAGCATGTGTCTTTCTTTTTAGGAGAGGAAGGAATATTATTTTTCTTGATTATGCAAATAATGACATTATACTCTTGAATTCCTTCCAGAAATGAGTCAAAATCCAGTTAATGAAGGGAAAATGCTTAAATTTTTTTAAAGATAAACCTCATATGAAATAAAAGGATAATTACATAATGCAGATAATAATGACCATATTGGAAAGGCTTTCCCCTATGACAGGCTATTCTGCAAACCTGAATTTTTCTTTTAAATAATTATGATCCAATGGGACCCTATTCCCACCATTGAATATAAATTTCTAATTCTTGTTCTACAGAATTATAGTTATCAAAATGGAACTTTTTTTTGTAATTCACATAAAATTACTTTTTCTATTTACTTTTGGTAAACAAACTTTTGAAAATATTTTATGGTGTATCATGAGGATCCTCTTCATCCAGATAAGGAGTCCAGGCTATAAAATCCACTCTGGCTAGAAATCTCTAAAATTTTTTTCTCACTAGCAAATTTTCAGGGACACTTGATGAATTACTTAGTGTAGTCACAGTAGATGGCTTATCACATCTTGTAGTTTTCAAAGAATTTTATTAGAGAGAAATATTAACTTCATCTTTTCCATATTTATAAATTTCTTTCTGTTTTCTTAGGGTTCCTGCTTATCTCAGTGGTTCTCAAAATTGTTCTGATGGTTTAGCAGCTGGAAGTCACAGTGCTCTCTGTGAAACAACATTAAAATTTTTGTGATACTGAGTATAAAGGGCCCATAAAACCCAAATACACAGTGTTGTGGCATATCAGATATTATCTTACATACATATGGACTAGATGAGATGCAATGAGAGTCTATGTTCTAAGGTAAATTAATTTAGTGGGAAGAAACATAAAATTGAAAACATTATCTCCATTAGGTATTTTGTTCTAAATTGAGGGAAAAAGCCATTATTCAATTTTAACAGCAGAACATCTTGATTCTGTTAATGGAACATGTTCTATAAAATAATTGCTTTAAAACCATCTTCTTATATTAATATCCTATGAAAAACCCAGGGAAGTAAAGAACATTTATCTTGCTAACAAACAAATAAACAAACAAAACAGGGAAAGAGATAGGCATGAAGAGTCCTCTAGGGATTAGAACAATCTTGGCTATTGGCCTCAAAAACTACCCCTGCAGGGCCTAAAGGTTAAAATAAAATGAATAGATGGAAATACTAATGGTCAATGAAAGGGAGATATGGGGGTATGTGGTGTATGAATCTTTTTATTGTTTTTTTTTCTGGAGTGATGCTAATGTTCAAAAAAGTGATCATGGTGATGAATACACAACTATATATTGACATTGTAAACCATTGATTGTATACCCTGTATGGAATGTTTATATGTTAAGAATGTTTGTATGTTGTTTTATTAATAAAAATATATATTTAAATAAAACTTACTCCTGCAGAGAATTAAAGGCACAACACAACTTTACCCTGGTGAAGAGCTATGGTAAGAAGTGCCACCTGCTGGGAAGGATAGGAAAAGGACAGTCTAGAGGCTCTGCAGAAAAGTCAGACAATCAATCTACTGGACCTTACTCTCAGGGAAACTTGACAGTAATTACACCCTCCTCTTGAGACCTGGGAATACCTTGTTCTGGAAAATCTGATTAGGGTCAATCTTATCTGGGGACGTCTTCCTCAAAAAAAGATTCTACATAGGCAGGGCAAGAACCAAAAAAAAAAAGACTGGAAAAAATACTGATCAGTTAAACTGAAGCTATTCTGGAAATTCTAGAAGTTGAACTGAATGTCAAAGAATATAGATGACAAAGCCAAGCAATAAAAAAAAAAACTGTATGTAAAAGAGTGAAAATGACCTCCAGAATAAACTAATTAAGTAGATCAGATGCCTACACACCAGCAAAACAAATCATACTAGGAAATATGAAGATATGGCCCAGTCAAAGGAAAAAACTAGCACTTTAAATGAGATATAGGAATTGAAGGAACTAATAGACTCCTCTATTTAAAAAGTATGTTAAATTAGTTTGTAAATCAAATCAATGAGTTGAGGAAGATATGGTAAAAGAGGTGAAGGATACAAAGAAGACTTTGGGCTACCATAAAGAAGGACGCAAAAGTTTGAAAAGACAAATGGCAGAACTTATAGGAATGAAAGGGGGATAGTAGAAGAGATGAAAAACACAATGGAGACTTACATCAGCAGATTTGAAGAGGCAGAAGAAAGACTAGTGAATTGGAGGATGGGGCATCTGAAATCCTACACACAAAAGAACAGATAGGGAAAAGAATGGCAAAATATGAGCAGGGTCTCATTTGAAAGACAACATGAAGTACATGAATATACATGTAGTGGTTGTCCCAGAAGGAGAAGAGAAGAAAAAAGGGACAGAAAGAATAATTGAGGAATATCACTGAAAATGTCCCATCTCTTATGAAAGATATAAAATTAGATTGAAGAAGCACTAGATACCTCACATGGAAAAGATCTGAAAAGACCTACTCCAAAGCACTTACTAATCAGATTATCAAATGTCAAAGACAAAAAGAATTAGGAAAGCAGCAAAAGAAAAGCAGTCCATCATGTATAAGGGAAGCTCAATAAGAATATGTACAGATTTCTCTGGAGAAACCATGGAGGCCATAAGGCAATGATAGGATATATTTAAGATACTGAAAGAGAAAAACTGTCAACCAAGAATCCATATCCAGCAAAATTATCCTTCAAAAATGAGGGAGAGTTTAAAATATTTTCAGACAAAGAGATAGTAAAAGATTTTGTGAATAAGAGATCTGCTCTACAACAAATACTAAAGGGCCCAATACAGGCAGATTGGAAAAAACAGGAGAGAGATCTGGAGAGAGTGTAGAAATATCAATAAGAGTATGAACAAGGAAAAAAGTAAGCATGATATATTAGAATAAAGTCATGATGCTTGCAACAACATGGATGAAACTTCAGGATACTTTGTTAAGTGAAATTACCCAGAAACAAAGGGACAATACTGTACATCTCACTATGAAATAACATTAATGAGCAAACTTTGAGAGTTAAAGTTGAGTACCCAGATTATCAGGAGATAGAAAGAGGGCAGAGATTGGGCATTTGAAGCTGAAGGAGTACAGAATGTTCAACAGAATTGATTGTGACTATCCAGAAATAGAGAGTACAATACTATTTCATGGTAGCACAATATTTTAAGTACACAGAACAAAGCTGACTGTGAGTATGGTAGAAAAAGGAAGTTTAGGGCATGCATGAGAACAGTAGGAAAGACAGAAAATAAAGTTTAAGATTGTACAATTTATCAAAACCTAGAGTGAACAATGATGACGAATAAATGTACAAATATAAGAATGCTTATACATGAGGGAGAACAAATGAATGTAAATACTACAAAATGTTGAAAATGGGGTGGTACATGAAAAAAATATAACCAGCACAAACTAAGGTCTACAGTTAGCAGTAAAATTGTAATGTGCTTCCACTAAATGTAACAAAGGCAATATACCAAAACTAAATGCCAAGATGGGGATATAAGGGAGTAGTATGGAATTCTGGGTGATGTTGTTTCTCCTATTTATTTTCTTCTTTTTTTCCTTTTATCCTTTCATTATGGAAGAAATAGAAATGTCCTCATATAGATTTTGGTGGTGAATATATATATATAGCCATGTGGTTATACTGGGAGGCATTGACTGTTTACTTAGGAAGGATTGCATGGTGTGTGAAAAAACACTGTTTAAAGGTAAACAGGAAGATACAAGTGCTGGAGAAAATGTGGAGAGAAAGTTGGACCTATTCACTATTGGTAGGGAAGTAGAATGGTGCAACCTGTCTGGAGGACAATGTATGATTCCATGAGAGTCTAAGTTTAGGGCTACTATATGATCCTACCAGGCCATTATTATGTATATACTTGGAAGAACTGAAAGCAGGGACAGGAATAGACATTTGCACAATAGTTTTTAAATTGGCAGTAAAACAATAGTTTTTAAGGTGGCATGATTGCAATTGATGGAGCTGGTCTAAGGGGACATCTTTTGATGAATGGAAAGGGGAGCTGTGGTGTATACATACAATGGAGTATTGAGTGGATGCAAGAAGGAATGAAGTTGTGAGGCATGCAAATAGATGAATGAACCTCGAAGACCACATGTTGAATGAAATAAGTAGAAACAAAAAGACAGATATAAAACCTCACTAATATGGACTATCATGTGTGAAAACTGAGACTAGCGTTAGCATAGATTATCAGGAGAAGGTTCCTAGATTGTAAACTCTTCTGGCAATCATATCTATTCCTGAGTTTAAACTGTTATTTCTAAATTCTGAGATTTTGAGCTCTGTGTTTATAACCTGGCCATTGCCTGGAATTTTGGATATCTGTTTGACACCTGAGACTCAGAACTAGGGTTCTGCAACTATAAAAGTCAGCATTACCCCATACATCTGCTGTTTAAAAAGCTGTAAAACAGTACAGACTTCAATTAGAGATATGAATGAAACTGATCTAGCTAAGACTAAAGTAAATCAGACTAAAGGATAAAGGATGATATTGACTTTAGTTTAAAACTTCAAGTTGTATGAAACAAAAGGAAGTGATGTTTATTTGGTGTAAAATTTATATTTTCTGTAGCCCACTATCTAATTTAACTTATTAATCAATTTATTCAAGCACCATAATCACATGGAACCTTGAATAGAGAGTGAGATCTTGTTGGTTTGCACAAATTAGTGTGATGCCATGATATACTCCAGAGTAAGTTAGGCAGAAGATAAAAAAGTTTTTGCAAAGTCACCTTGAAAGACTGGAGAAAAATGTGGAAATGTTAAACTTCATCTGGGGAAGACCTGATATTCTTGCAAGCATTAGAGACTACCAATTTGGTAGGCCAAGCTCCTAGTCTTAGAGCTTGCCCTTATGAAACTTATCCCTGAAAAGGAGAAGCTAAGACTACTTATAATTATGTCTGAGTGACCCCATAGAGAACCTTTTTTGCTACTCAGATGTAGCCTCTCTTGGCAAGCCAACTCAGCAAGTGAGCTCACTTCCCTCCACACTATGTGGGACAAGACTCCCAGGGTTGTAAATCTCACTGGCAATATGGGGTATGACTCTCAGGGATGAGTCTAGCCCTGGCATCATAGCATTGAGATAGACTTCTTGACCAAAAAGGGGAGGAGAAGTGAAACCAAAATAAACTTTCAGTGGTTGAGAGATTTCAAATGGAGTTGAGAGTTCATTCTAGGGCATGCATTATATAAATATCTCTTTTCAGTTTTTTGGTGTATTGGAATATACTATAGGGAAATGCTTGAAGCCATTGAACTGTAATCCAGTAGACTTGATTCTTAAATATGATTGCATAACTAAAGCTTTTACATTGTGACTATGTGATTGTGTAAACCTTGTGACTGACACTCCCTTTATCCAGTGTATGGACAGATGAGTAAGAATAACAACAAAAGTAAATAAATGGGTGCAGGTGTAGTTTAGTGGTTAGAATGCCTGCCTTTCATGTGGGAGACCCTGGTTTGATTCCTGGACCATGTACCCCCCCCCCCAAAAAAAAAGTAAATGAACAATAGGAGTGTATAGAAGGTATGGGTTGTTTTGGGTGTTCTTTTTTACGCTTACTTTGATTTTTATTCTTATTTTTATTGTTTTTGGAGTAATGAAAGTGTTTAAAGAAATCAATGGTGATAATGAATTTACAACTATTTGATAATGCTGTGAACCACTGATTGTATATGCTGGATGATTATAAGGTATGTGAATATATCTCAGTAAAATTGAATTAAAAACAAAACAACATGAAAAAAAGCAATCCTTGCAAGAGGCCTGAATTTAACTGGATAAGCCCATCAAACAATTTATGCTCCAGAGAATTGTCAAAAACAATAGAGTAATCATAGGTAATTTGGTTGAGTCTGCCCACTGGGTTGGATAACAATGGAGACAAATATCTTATTAGAGAGATCAAGAAATAGACATCGAGAGCTCTGCTATAATCACTGTCATCCTAGGGTCATTGTTAACCTATATAAAATAGCTCTGAGTAGCTACAGCAGAGGCTGCACCTTGGCCAGGAAATGCATTCCATTAAAATGGTCCAGCCAAGTCATCAAACAAGTTATCCAGCAATCAACAACATCAACAAGACCAAGGGAGGCATGGGAGGGGCTAAGTATCCAGAGTCACTAAAATATTAAAACTAATTATCTAAAAAGCATAGTTTTCAACAAAAAATTCTGAGACATTTAAAAAAAATAGGAAAGTTCAACCCCTTCAACACAAGAATGGAGACAATGGAAACGTCCCTTGGGAAGCTCAGATGTTGGAGTTAACACTAGAAGATGTAAATAACCACTATAAATATACTCCAAAAAGTATAGGAATCTAGTATTAAAGAAATAAAGATATAATTTTGACAACTTATCATATAAAGAATATCAATAAAAAGCACAAAATTATAAAAAGGAACCGATGGAAATTTGTAGTTTAGATGTACAACAACTGAAGTGGAAGATTACCAGAGATGAATAAATAAATAAATGGAAGAGAAGAGAAAAATCTTTGTTGCAGAAGGATTCCAAATAATTTATGTAGATATTCTGTTCTCAAGTTATTGGAGCATAATTCCCCATTTCTTAAATATGGACAACACATAGTGACATCTTTCCAAGGAGTACAGTATGCAAACTAATGGAAAAGAGTAAATTTAAAGTAGAGAAACAGAAAAAATACAATCAACAGATATAAGTAATGTTGGGAGATGCTGACCACACTATGATGAGATGAAATGACACTTTAACTCCGTGGTTTTCCTCAAAAAACCCTACAACACTTGACAAATGAAAACAAAATATCAGTTTTGGCATTTACCCAAACAGTACTCCTCAAGACTGCCAAGACCATAAAAGTAGGAAAGTCTGAAAAAATATCATAGCCAAGAGGAACCTAAGGACACATGACAACTAAATGTAATGTGTAATCCTGGATGTGATCCTGGAACAGAAATGAACATTAGGTAAAAAACAAGAAAATCTGAAAATAGTATGGAGTTGAGCAATAAAATAATGTATTTGTATAGTTTAGGTCATTGAAACAAACATGTCAGATGATTGTAAGATATTACTAATAAGGGAAACTGCATGCAGCATATTTAGAGGCTCTCTGCCTCTACATTTTAAAAAATCTAAAACTCCTCTAAAAAATAAAGTTTAATTTTAAAATTGAGTAAAGGAACTCAAGCATAGATTTAATTGTTAGAAGAAAAAAAGCCTTTGAATTTGAAGATAGGTCAATAGAGATCATGCAAGCTAGAAAGCAGAGTTTTTAAAAACTGAAGGGAAATGAAACAAACCCTCTGAAAAATGTGGGACACCATTAAGTGCACCAAGATATGTGCAATGGCAGTAACTTAAGAAGAGTGAGAGAAAGCTTAAAAAAAAACCAATAAACAAAAAGTGCATACATTTCCCAATTTGATTACATATATCCATTTACACATCCAAAAAGCCCAAAGACATCCAAAGAATAAAGCAAAGAAATTCCCAATCTGAGAGTAAAAATGCTGAAATAGAAAGAGAAAATATTGAAATCATCATGAGGAAAACATTTTTTTTACATACAAGGAAATGCCAATAAGATAGAGAGCTGACTTATCATCTAAAACAATGGAAGCCAGGAGAATAAGGGATGACATAGTCAAAGTACTCAAAAGGAAAACAAAAACAAAAATTGTCAACTAATGCACTTAGGTCTGGGAAAATTACTTTCAAAAATAAAAGTGAAGGGCGGGGCAAGATGGCAGCATAACGAGGTGTGGAATTTAGTTCACCCTCAGAGCAGCTATAAATAGCAAGTAATGGTACAGAACAACTGCTAGGGGAACATCAGTGACCAGACACACAATGTGCACCAGTCTGGACCAGGAGAACTGTAAGTCTCCCAAGCTGCAGAGGCTGCTGTCCCTCCCCAATAGGCTGGTTTCCTGAGAGGAAAGGAAACAGATTTCACTAGAAGCAAGGGCTTAGCTCAACCAAGCTCCAGTTTGGAATTCATTAACATATTCTAACTACTGAAAACAGGTCCCCAACTCAGACAAACTTGGAATAAACACTAAAAGAAGTAGTTTTTGCCCAGGAAGAGAGGCAGCAAGGTTGATGAAAAAATAAATAAATAAATAAAAATAGAAACCTCCCCCCTTTTTTGGTCAGACAGCACAAAATACTGGAAAAGGGAAGGATCCAAAGAAAAATGGGCACACAGAACCTGGAGATTCATCAAGCTACATACCAACTCGAGCTCCAGATTGGCAAACCCAAGGAGTGGTAGTCTAGCTCTGAAAAGGCTTTTGTATTTTCTTTCCTTTTCTTTTCTTTTTTTTTTTTTTTAACTTCTTAACACCTTACTTGATAGAATGACTGGCACTCTCAGACTCCAGCACTGCCCCAGGCAAGGGCAGAACTAAGACGTGCATTAGAGAGTAACTAGTCAGGAGAAAAGGGTTAATTCCCTAAAAGACACATCTTCTCCAAGAAAATGGGGTGGAGCCCAGTTCAAGTGAAATCTCTCCTTCAAGGAATTTAGGCCCCAAGGGCTGGAAGACAGAAGGAATCAAAGCCTACCTACTATCTCACCTCTGTCTCAACCATATCCCTGGCAGGAAGAGTCTGCTGAAATTAAAGGCACTGCATAACTTTATAGTGGTAGGAAGCTGCGGGCAGACAAATGCTACATGCTGGGCAGGATAGAAAAAGCACAGAGTTTATAGGTTCGACAACCTGCTCAGTTTTCCCCTCAGGGAAAACTGATGCTGGCTACTCTTTCCTCCTGAGACATGGACCTGTCTGGAAAATTTGACTAGGGCCTATAATATCTGAGGAGAATCTCCTAAAAAAGTGCTTCTGTATAGACAGAGCAAGAGACAGAAAGAGAAGAACTAAAAAATTCTTATCAGTTAAACAGAACCTATGGTAGTGGTCTAGAATAAGATGAATGAATGTCAAAGAATGGATAGAAAACAAAAGCCATCTAATAACAACAACAACAAAAAAACCTAGATAAATGAGTGAAAAACAACCTCTAGAATAAACTAAATAAGGAAATCAAATGCCTGCATATCAGCAAAAAATAATGAGTCATGCTAGGAAAATTGAAGAGATGGCCCAGTCAAAGGAACAAGCCAATACTTTAAATGAGATACAGAAGTTGAAACAACTAATTTAGAATGTTCAAATAGACATGCAAAATCTCATTTAATAAATCAACAAGTTCAGGGAGGATATTGTGTGAACATAAAGAACTCAAAAGTTTGAATAAACAAATCTCAGAACTCATGGGAATGAAAGGCACAATAGAACAGATGAAAAAAAAAAACAATGGAAACCTGCAACAATACATTTGGAGAGGCAGAAGAAATGATTAGTGAATTAGAGGACTAGATATCTGAAAACCAAAGCACAAAAGAAAATATAGGGAAAAGAATGGAAACATATGAGCAGTGTCTTAGGGAATTGAATGACAACATGAAGCACAGAAATATACATGCTATGGGTGCCCAGGAGAAGAGAAATGAAGAGGAGGAGAAATACTAAAGGAGAAAATAATCACTGAAAATTTCTCATCTCTTATGAAAGACATAAAATCACAGATCCAAGAAGTACAATGTACCCCAAACAAACTAGCCCCAAATAGACATTGTCCAAAATACTTACTAATCAGATTATCAAAAGTCACAGAGAATTTTGAAAGCAGCAAGAGGAAAGCAATGCATCACATATAAGGGAAGTTTGATAAGATTATGTGTGGATTTCTCAGCAGAGACTATGGAGGTGAGAAGGCAGTGGTATGAATATTTAAGATTCTGAAAGAGAAAACCTGTCATCCAGGAATTCTATACCCAGCAAAAACGTTCCTTCAACAATGAGGGGGAGATTAAAATGTTTTCAGATAAACAATCACTAAGAGAATTTGTAACCAAGAGACCAGCTCTATAAGAAATATTAAAGGGAATACTACAGGCAGATAGGAAAAGGCAGGATAGAGAGGTCTGGAAAAGAATGTAGAAATGAAGACTATCAGTAAAGGTAAAAAGAGAAGAGAAAATTAGTATGACTTATAACATCCAAAAGACAAAATGGTAGAAGAAAGTACTGCCTTTATGCTAATAACATTAAATGTTAATGAATTAAATTCCCCAATCAAAAGACATAGACTGGCAGAATTGGATTAAAAAACAGGACCCATCTTTATGCTGTCTATAGGAGACTCACTTTAGACTTAAGGACAAAAATAGTCTGAAAGTAAATGGTTGGGAAAATATATTTCATTCAGACAACAACCAAAAAAAGAAAAGGGATAACTATACTAATATCTGACAAATTAAGCTTCAAAAATAATCCAATTAAAAGAGACAAAGGCAGACGTTATGTACTAATAAAAGGAACAATTCAACAAGAAGATATAACAATCATAAAAACTTATGCACCAAGCCAGAGTGCTCCAAAATATATTAGGAAATCATAACACCAAAAGGAGAAGTAGACACCTCCACCATAATAGTTGGAGACTTCAATTCCCCACTTTCATCAATGGATAGAACACCTAGACAGAGGATCAATAAGGAAACAGAGATTTTGAATAATATAAATGAACTAGACTTAACAGACACTAACAAAACATTATACCCCACAACAACTGGATAAATATTTTTCTCAAGTGCTCATGGATCATTCTCAAGGATAGACCATATGCTGGGTCACAAAGCAAGGCTTATTAAATTTTAAAGGATAGAAATTACAT